>CAUYUJ010005581.1:485272-547176 GCA_963575745.1 Prorocentrum cordatum
CGCCACCCGTCCGCCGCCCTTCCGCCGAGGACGAGATGACGACTCCCCCTGTCCTCGAAGGCGGGGCCCTCTCTGGGACCTCCCCGCGTGATGTCCTCGCAACCACCTCGGGAGGTCATTCGCCCTGCCGGGCCCCTCCGCCGACCGTCCGCCGAGGACGAGATGACGACTCCGCCCGTCCTCGAGGGCGGGGCCCTCTTTTGGGGACCTCCCCGCGTGGTGTCCCCGCAGCCTCGGGAGGTCAATCGTCCCCTCGGGCCCCTCACCAAGCCGCTTGGCTTGCACTGGACTCCGCGCGTTCCCCCCCCCGGTTCGCGCTCTGCCCTGGCTCCTGCCCCTGGTCTTCCTCCTGCTCCTCTCCCCCTCCCTCCTACTATTCCTCCTGTTATTCCTCCAATTATTCCTCCTCCTCCTCCTCCTCCTCCTCCTCCTCCTTTTCCTCCTCCTCCTCCCCTTCCTCTTAGTTTTCCTCATATTATCCCGGTCCTCCCCTCCTGTTATCTTCCTCCCCCTCCTCCTATTCTCCTTCTCCTATTGTTCCTCCGATGATCCTCCTATTGTTATTGTCCTTGTCCTCCTCATTTTGTCGCAGATAATAGCCATGCCCCGACTACTGGAGGGGGGGTACTACTTACGCACGACGAAAGATCTTCCTCTTCGGGCGCCAGCGGCGACAAACGGTTGGCTAGAGAGCGTCGGCACCGCCAGACGCGCAGGGTCTGGACAAGATGCTTGCAGCTGCTGGGGGGCGAGGAGACATGTGCTCATGTTGGGTGCGACCCACGTGCGGGGAGTGGTGCTGGGGCCCGCGAAGAAAACGCGCGACCTGTCTGGCAGCTCGTAACCAAACCCCCTTCCTCCGTAGAATCTTAACCTCGGCGGGCTTGGGCGCCGCGGATCCGATTTCTGTCCGTCCCCTGCTTTCGCTGAATAGTATCCATTCTAACCGAGGTATACATCGGATCCGCGTGGAAAACAAGACGAACATCATATCCATAACATCAGAAATCAGGTCATGCCACATCTCGCCTCCATCGCCCGCGACGCACATTCAAGAGTTCCCGTTCGAGACGTCCTCGCAGAAGTCCGTGCCAGGCGCGGAAACCCCTCGCGCGGGCGCGCAGGACGCGCGACGATTGAGCCCGCGCCGTGCGTGAGGAACTGCGACTCCGCATGACACAGCCCAGAGGTCGTCCGTTGGGCCAGGAGATGCAGGCCGAAAACGCACTCACGCAGAACGAAACATCTTCTTCTTAAAGCGCCAGCGGACGGTTGGCCAGAGAGCATCGGCGCCGCCAGACGCACAAGGTCTGGACAAGATGCTTGCAGCAGCCGGGGGCGAAGGGAGATGCGGGCATGTTGGGTGCGACCCGCGCGCGGGGAATGTTATGGGGTCCCTGAAAAAACGCGCGACCTGTGTGTGGCAGTTCGATCCAAAACTCCTTCCCCCGTAGAATCTGCCGACCCTGTCGGCGTGTGTGAGGGGCTTGTCCATCCGAGTCGTCGTCTCCGTCAGTCGTCGTCGCCGTCGTTCCCTTTCCCTGCACCCTCCTTGAGCATGCTAGCGAATAAAAAAAGTTCCCAACAATGTCGTAATCGAATCGAAAGGAAGCCCCTTCCCTTTGATCCCTCCCCCGTCGGGACGGGGGGGGGTCCCGGGGTGGAGGGGTCAGATACGCATCCCCCCTGAGGGTCCAGGGGCCTCCAAAAGAGCAAGACAGGCCAAGAGTGCCCCGGGAGGTCACCGAGAGGGTCCAAAGGAGCCCCCCAAACGCCAAACGATCGGTCCAAAACGCCTTCACGCCCTCCAGACTGTCCAGGAAGCCTCGAAGACACCCCAAAAGACCTCCAAGAGCACTCCTGAGAGGGCCCCAGGAGGCAATTTCGCAAATTTCCCATGAGCTTTGAAGGATCTTGGACGTTCTCGCCTTTCCCACTTCCCGCCGCTCCAAGATGGCCCAAGATGCCCCCAAGATCACCCCGCCCAAGAGGCATCCAAGAGGGCTCCGAAACAGCCCAAGAGGGCCCCAAGACAGCCCCAAAATGCCTCCAAGACTGCCCCAAGAGGCCCCTTTAGACGGGGGACCCAAGACGGGGGACCCGGACGGACATTTCGAGCCTTCGGCCCCGAGGTTCCCAGGAGGCCCCAAGAGGTTCCCAAGAGGCCCAGAAGAAGACCCCAGGAAGCACGAGGAGGCCCCCCAGAGGCTCCCAAGAGGTCCCCAAGAGGCACCAAAACTCCTCCCCGGAGGCCCCTGAGAGCCTTCTGACGAGACCCCACGAAGCATCCCTGAGGACTCCGGCCCACGTCAGCATCGTCATCGTCGCCGCCGCCGCCGCCGCCACCGCCGCCGCCACCGTCGTCGTCGTCGTCGTCGTCGTCGTCGTCGTCGTCGTCGTCGTCGTCGTCGTCGTCGTCGTCGTCGTCGTCGTCGTCGTCGTCGTCGTCGTCGGCGTCGTCGTCGTCGTCGTCGTCGTCCCCCTACAGCGTCGGCGGCACCGGCCGTAAGGCCTTTGCAATCTTGACCGCGGCTGGCTTGGGTGCCGCGGATCCGATTTCTGCCCGCCCCCTGATGTCATTTCAGACTACCCATCTTAATCAGCGTGCACGTCGGATCCGCGTGAAAAGACAGGACGGGAATCAGATCCGCAGCATCCGAAGTCGGACCCGCGCGGGCGAAGATCGGACCCGGCGCATCACACGTCCAAACCAAATCGGCATCCGCACCAACTTCCTTGGATTCGCCAAGGGGTATCTCATGCGCGCATCTGCAAGATCCGGGGTCTTCTGACCCGGGTCAATCCAGAACCGGGTCAGCAACAAACCAACAAACTGCAATCCTTGAAAGAAAAAACCGCAACGCAGGTCTTCGCAAACCCGGGTCAGCCAATATGCGCTGCCGCCTCGCGGCCACGAGCGGCTCGCTGACCCGGGTCAGCCAGAGGGGGTCTTCGCAGGATCCTGCAGGATCCGGTGCTCTGGCTGACCCCCGTTTGCACTGACCCCCGTCTCTTGAGCCCCGACAGGAGCCGAGTGCACCACCTCCGGGCCCCAGAGGAAGACACCGTCGCCCTGGGGATGTGCAGACCCGTCGCGGTCGGGTGGGGTCGGAGGCTCGTGCCGCACCGCCGATGCATCGGCGACGCTGGCGTGGAGGAAGTCGGGCTCCACATCGAGTTGCATCCCCGATGCATCGGCGCCGCGGCGCGCTCCACCGACCCCATCTGCTCGGGCCCCACTAGGGAAGCCTAGGCTGGCGGGGCTCGAGCACCTCCCGAGATCCGGGCGTCGCCGCTTCTTCGCGCCGCGATGGAAAAGCCGCGCGCGCTCCAACCTAGAGGGACGGGGAACGGGGAAGGGCACGGCGAGGAAGGGCGCGAATTGTCGGGGGCTCTCGTTCGAAGGGGCACACTCATCCGACAACACACACACACACACACACCCATTTTGGCCCCCCTGGAATTCCACCCCGAGAAATGTGCGTGTCGCGTAAGTATGGGTGCTAGGTTGTCAGCTCATGGCCCCAGGCGTTTCCGGCCGGATTCGGACCCAAATGTATCGATCCGGCTCAAGGGATTCCGCAGAACATGGGGGTCTTAGGTCTCCCGCCGTGAACGTCGATGATATGGCATTTTGCTGCGACGTCCGATCTCAGCGTCTGGACGACGGCTCCGTCAACCCAGAATGCCGTTCCTGGATTTCGAGTTCCGGGGGCCGCTGGGGCAATTCAAGCACGCTTCGGGGCGGGAAGCTGCCTCCAGGGAAAAGGGCTGGACCGAGATGCCCTGTGGCCCGAGATGCCCCCCAGACCCTCCGTAATCAACATCGATGGCGTGGCGACGGGGGTGGGCGTGAGTGGACAGAAATACTCGAACCCTCACAGCACCGCCTTTACTGAGAGCAACACTGATGTCGGGGGCGCGGGGGTGACTTAGAATCTCCCTCGAGTGTGTAAGGGTTCGAATCTATTGTCCAACTACTGGAGCTCCGGGGCCGCAGCTTGAACGAGTCACATCGCTCAAGACTCGAACCTCGAGGCCGCCCCCACCCTATTCCCCAGCAGGGGGCCCCGGCCTGGCCCGGAGGCCATCAAGCACGGCTCGGGATGAACACTCTGGCGCTCGGGGAGCGAGTGGTCTACGTGCTCGGCGCGAGGCGGGGATTTATCCACATCTACCGCCTGGGAAGCGACGTCCTGTTGCCCCAGCGGGCGGCGGGTACGGACACACACACACACACATATATATATATATATATATATATATATATATATATAATCAATGTTCTGGCGCCCGGGGGCCCGAATCTATCCGTATCCACCGCCTGCCGAGGTCCCCGAAAATTGACCCTCCAAGCGGTGGTCTGGTCATGTACCCAGAGATCCGACGTCGTGATTTTTTCAATACTGAATCCCCGGAAGTCTCGACCCATTCCCCTGGACCGGTTTTTCATCCTGAGTCGTTTTTTGACGGTCCCGGGGCCTGGCGAGGGACCCTTGAGGCCGAAAATTGCGAAAAACCTGCGTCTTGATTTTTTCAATGCGTTGGATCTCTGGGTATACATTCCCGCGTCGGATCAGGGACCACGCAATGAAGGCCTCGCTTTTTCAGTGCGCGCCGTGCTGCGCAGTGCGTCCAAAACGTGCCCCTCCACCTCCCTGCTCGAGGGGTCCGTCCTCTCCTGCTCGCCCTGCCTCCTCTGATGGGCCCATGTCCCACCACCTCCACCATAGGTAGGAGAGGGAGGAGGAGGATGATGATGAGGAGGAGGAGGAGGAGGAGGAGGAGGAGAAGGAGGAGGAGGAGGAGCAGGAGGAGCAGGAGGAACAGGAGGAGCAGGAGGAGCAGGAGGAGCAGGAGGAGGAGGACCTTCTCATCCTCCCTTCTCCCCCGTCCTACATATGGTAGTGGTGGTGGAAAGTTTGCCCATCATCATCCTCCCACCTGCGGGTGTGCCCGCGGCCTCGTCGCAGGCAAAATCGCGGCTTCCCGGCAGCGCGGGTCGCTTGATGTCGGCCGATCCCGGGACACTGGCAACGCGCAGCCTTGAGCGCTGGCGCTGGGGGTCGCCGCCGCGTCAGCGCGGCGGCGCACCGACCGTAGCGGTGACGGGAAAGCTGCTCAAGATCGGTCTCCGGACCTCTCCTGGAGTTCGCCCTGGCCAGCTGCTCGAGGTGCTTCCAAACATGGCGACGAGAACCCCCAACGTCGCCCCATAAGACATCCGAAGCGGCGACGTCGATCCCAGACATCCGACGTCTCGATTTTTTCGAGACACGGGCCCCCGACCTCCCGACCACTTCCCCAGGACCAGTTTTTCATCCCGAGTCGTTTTTTGACGGTCCCGAGGCCCAGCGAGGACCCCGGGAGACCGAAAATGACGAAAAACCTCCGTCTCGATTCTTTCGAGACGCCCGATGTCTGGGATCCTCGATCCTCGACTGACCTCGACGATCCTCGGTTCTCGATCCTGCTTCCATTCCGCGCCGCCGCTGCCTGGGGGTCCGCCTGCAGCCTCTGCCTGAGCGCCTCCGAAGGGGGGTCGACGGGGGTGGGCTGGCCCAGGGGGGAGGCAGCGACCTGGAATCGGCGATTACATCGCCGATTGCTCGTCGATAGTGCGAAGTCTGGATTTACCCATACATCTATATATATATATATATACACCACCTAGGTAAGGAGCCCACGAGGGACGTACGCAGACAACCACGTACATGAACACGGCCCTCCTATCCGCGAGGCTGGCCACGTGGTGCCAACGTCCGCGCAATGCGTGTTCTCGAAACCAACGTGGATTCATGTGCGTGTACGTCCTTCTTTCGCTCCCGACATGGAGATCGATCTTCGGTGACCCTGGTATGGGACGCACGGAGACATACTAGCACTAGATGTCCTCCTTGGAGGCGCGAGTCCGACCTGAACATATGGTATACCCATTTTGTAGCATATCGTTTTCCGAGCGGTGTTGCCAGAAAGTGCCCGCCTCGACGCATACACTGCAAGATCTCTCGGTGCGAGCGTCGCCCCTGGGGGGGGCCACGCGCACACGTTACCCTCGTCAAAATCAACCTTAAAAATGGCGACCACAACACTGCGATGTCGGCGCGCCCTTCAATGTCGACAGACGCCCCTCCAATGTCGGGGCAAGGCAAAAGTGGTCTGACCAGAAACGACTCGGAAGTTCGATGATGAACGACATTGGGGGGGCGGCGCATACAAGTACCTCGCAGTCACCGCTACTCTGTCCAGTATCTCCCCGCAAACAGTTCAACCACGTTAGACATGTTTGAGGTTCACTTTGGCGAGGGTTGTACAGTGGGGGCTCGGCCACAAATAACCTCCGCAAAAAACCCAACCCTGAAATCCGCGATGTGTTCCGTGGAAATCCAAAGTTGTCGATCGAGAATCGTCAAGATCTTGTTGGGGGTCCACCGAAATCCAAGAAACCAAGGGCAACCTGGCAAAATCCAACTGGTTTCTTGGCACACGCACCCACTGTAATGAAGGCCTCGCTTTTTCAGTGCGCGCGGTGCTGCGCAGGGCGTCCAAAACGTGCCCCTCCACCTCCCTGCTCGAGGGGTCCGTCCTCTCCTGCTCGCCCTGCCTCCTCTGATGGGCCCATGTCCCACCACCTCCACCATAGGTAGGAGAGGGAGGAGGAGGAGGAGGAGGAGGAGGAGGAGGAGGAGGAGGAGGAGGAGCAGGAGGAGAAGGGGGGAGGAGGAGGAGGAGGAGGAGGAGGAGGAGGACGAGGAGGAGGAGCAGGAGGAGGAGGAGGAGGACCTCCCCACTGTAGTATCAGTATGCTGGGGTGACGACGAGGGCAGGCCGTGCCCGCCGCCTGCCGAGCCCCCCCCCCCCCCAGGTGTTACGTCGGGCATGCCCCCTCCTGCAGGCGGATCTTGGAAGAAAAAAACACATTGGCCAGAAATACTCGACGATTGCCAACAAAATATTAGAAACATCGTCCCCATACATCTTTGACATCATTCTGGGCCAGAAATACCTGAATATTGCCCACAAAATATCAGAAGCATCGTCCCCGCACATCTTTTACAGTATTTCTGGCCAGAAATATTTGAAGATCGCCAACAGAATATCAGAAACATCGTCCCCAGACATCTCTTCATTTTTTGGTTTGAAGTGTCCTCCTGTAGAAGGGCATGCCCGACTTGAGCCGGGGGCGCGCAAGCATGGATTCGCGATCCGTGGATCCGGCGCGCCGTCGCCAAATCCATGGATCGGGGGAGGGGTGCGGCCGGTGCCGCCTCGCTCGGCGGCGGAACTCCGCGATTCCCCATGGAAACGGGACCCGCCGCTACAGTCGGAGCCTTGACCTAAGGAACCCAAAATAAGGAACGAGGCCCCTTTTTCCCATAAGTTAAACTTCGATTTCCGATCGAAGACATAAGGAACATCCAAGGCAAGCTGCGAAACAATTAAGGGACGCGGAGCCCCTCCCCAGCGAGAAGGGTTCCTTCTTCAGGGCCCCGACTGTACTTCACGCCCCCTTGAGCCATGCTCGCGATCGCCCGCCGATGGCAGGCCGTGGCTGCCGCCTGTCGAGGCCCTCGGAGCTCGATGCCCCAGGCGGTGGCAACGGATTAGAAACCCCTGCCTCGGCGGCATGTCCTCCTACAGGCAGGTTTTGGAAGGAAAAGGAGTCATTGCCCAAAATCGGGGATGGACAGACCTCCCTTTAGTACCGTCGAGGCGTTGACCTAAGGAACCCGAAATAAGGAACGAGGCCCCTTTTTTCCACAAGTTGAACTTCGATTTCCTGTCGAAAACATAAGGGAAACCTGAGGCCAGCTGCGAAACAATTAAGGAACACGGAGCCCCTCCCCAACGAAAAGGGTTCCTTCTTCAAGACCCCTACTGTACAGGCAGATTTTGGAAGAAAAAAGAACAATTGCCCAAAATCGGGGATGGACAGACCTCCCTTTAGTAAAACGTGGTTTAGTGAAAACGACCCGAGGCCCAAACCTGGCGGGCGCGAGCCAGGAAGACAACCGCCGCGGCGCCCTCTCGAGAACCGAGAAAGGACAATTCACTAATCGACGTGTCACTGTCGGGGGCTCTGTCCACCCCCGACAAAAGTAACTGAAGATAGTCAAAACAAATCAGGGGCATCGTCCCCAGACTGTGTTTTGACTACTTCCCAACCGTCCTGTGGTGCCGGGTCCTCGTTTTGAAGGTACAGCGCCCCGCGTTCCTCGCTCCCTCCCTCCTCCTTCCCCTCCTCCCTCCTCCCCCTCTTTCCTCCCTGCATTTCGCCCGCCCAATACAACGCTTCGTGGCCCCATAGGGAGATCCACCGAAGGCGCCAGTACCAGCGTCCGCATGCGTCCCGAAACATTTTATTGTGCATTTTCACCCATTCAGTACAGCGTTTTGAGGCCCCATAGGTACAGGCGAAATCTTGGAGGACAAATGAAAGATAGTAAAAAAATGCCCAATTCGAATCAAAAGTTCAAGAAAAATGTCCCCCGAATAATTTTGGACTGTTTTTGAATTCTCCTCCTGTAGAGGGACACGCCCGACTAAAAGCCAGGACCAGGCCACCATCGGGTGAGGCTGAATCGAGGATCTCGGAGATCTGGCGGCTCTGGAGGATGTCTCGGGCGCCGCGGCCTTCTGGGGGCGCTCCGGAACGCTCTGAGAGCGTTTCGGAGCGCTCTGGAACGGATTTCTCCTTGTCCCAAGGCTGGGCCAACGGCGATGTTGCTTCACGGTGATGGTGGGAACCAACTTGTAGGAAACCACGAACCACACTGTCCTATTTGGACGCCCGACATGGGTACCGAAAAAATGGGTACGATGCCCAACAACATGTCCCAAACCAACAGCGGCCGCTGTTGGGCCGGCGGCCTTCTGTCTCAAATGTACACAGGCCGCGGCGACACCGACAGCGAATCCTCTTCAAAATGAACAGGAATCGCTGTTGGGCATTGTACCCATTCTTTCCGTACCCATCTCGTTCGTGCAGAGCCTACATGCCCAAGCTGCTGCGGATGGATCCAGCGAGCACGACGCAGCGAGTTGCAGGCAGGCGCGGGCCACGCGCTCCCACAAGACCGAGGCCCACACCGCCGCTGCCCGCACCGCCGCTGGCCCCGCCCGAAGAAAGCAAAACTGCCACGCCTCTTGAGAAGGCCACGGCCGGCAAAACCCTGCGGGCCAAACTATTTCTGGCATCGTTCGGGCCATTGGAGGCCTGAAAATAAGCACCAACACCAAGACAGGAGGCTGCCTCCACAGGGGAGAGATGATCCCAGATTTCGGTGTTGGTGGAAATATTTCGGTCACCTTGAAGCCAGAATATTACCACCATCACCGAGATCGGGATCTTCTTTCCTCGGTGGAGGAGCACCGCCGATATTGGTGTTGGTGTCAACCTCTAGGCCTGCGAGGCCAGATCGTTCCTCTCGGGGCCTGGGAGCGGCAGGGGGCTCAGGGGCTCCAGTGGCAATACGCGCGCGCGCGCGCGGAAGGAAGGAAGGAACAAACAACAACAATTGCGCCGCCCAAGGGTCCTGGGCTTCCCGGGCCGCCGCGGAAGTTGACCCCCGCGGAAAAAAATTACCCTGGCGACGTAGCCAACACCTGCGCAAAAGCGGGGCGCAAATTGTTTTGGATACTTTATAAGGGGGCGATGACGGAGCGAGGGTTACATATGTCTGCAGACGGAATTCGGGAGACTCGCAGGACACTGGCTACAGGAAAAGGGCTTGATAAAGCTGATGATTTACAATTCCTGAGCACTCCTAGCCACTTCGAAACGGGGATCACAGCAGGCCTCGAAAGTGGCGACAGGTTCACAGATCGCAGCCCCGCAGGGACGGCGAGGTCTCATTTGGATCTGCCCGTGGCCCTCACTGTGCTGGGCCCCCCAGCAGGCCTCGAAAATGGCGGCAGTTTCGCAGATCGCAGCCCCCCAGGGATGGCGAGGTCTAATTTGGGTCCGCCCGTGGCCCTCACTGTGCTGGGCCCCCCAGCAGGCCTCGAAATTGGCGACAGTTTCGCAGATCGCAGCCCCCCAGGGATGGCGAGGTCTAATTTGAATCTGCGCGTGGCCCTCACTGTGCTGGGCCCCCCAGCAGGCCTCGAAAATGGCGACAGTTTCGCTGATCGCAGCCCCCCAGGGATGGCGAGGTCTATTTTGAATCCGCGCGTGGCCCTCACTGTGCTGGGCCCCCCAGCAGGCCTCGAAAATGGCGACAGTTTCGCAGATCGCAGCCCCCCAGGGATGGCGAGGTCTAATTTGGGTCCGCCCGTGGCCCTCACTGTGCTGGGCACCCCAGCAGGCCTCGAAAGTGGCGACAGTTTCACAGATCGCAGCCCCCCTGGGATGGCGAGGTCTAATTTGGGTCCGCCCCTGGCCATCACTGTGCTGGGCCCCCCAGCAGGCCTCGAAAGTGGCGACAGTTTCGCAGATCGCAGCCCCCCAGGGATGGCGAGGTCTAATTTGAATCCGCCCGTGGCCCTCACTGTGCTGGCCCCCCAGCAGGGCTCGAAAATGGCGACAGTTTCGCAGATCGCAGCCCCCCAGGGATGGCGAGGTCTAATTTGAATCCGCGCGTGGCCCTCACTGTGCTGGGCCCCCAGCAGGCCTCGAAAATGGCGACAGTTTCACAGATCGCAGCCCCCCAGGGATGGCGAGGTCTAATTTGAATCTGCCCGTGGCCCTCACTGTGCTGGGCCCCCAAGCAGGCCTCGAAAATGGCGACAGTTTCACAGATCGCAGCCCCCCTAGGGATGGCGAGGTCTAATTTGAATCTGCCTGTGGCCCTCACTGTGCTGGGCCCCCCAGCAGGCCTCGAAAATGGCGACAGTTTCACAGATCGCAGCCCCCCAGGGATGGCGAGGTCTAATTTGAATCTGCCCGTGGCCCTCACTGTGCTGGGCCCCCCAGCAGGCCTCGAAAATGGCGACAGTTTCACAGAGCGCAGCCCCCCCCAGGGATGGCGTGGTCTAATTTGAATCTGCCCGTGGCCCTCACTGTGCTGGGCCCCCCAGCAGGCCTCGAAAATGGCGACAGTTTCACAGATCGCAGCCCCCCGCGGGCAAGACAGGAAGAGGCGGGAGGAGAAGGGACGCGACCACACTGCTCTATTCAAAACGAATACCCAACCAAGGAGGGTTGGGAATAAATTACTCCGACGGAAGGACCCCGCATGAGAATCCTCTGGGCGAATCTGGAAAAAGCCCTCACCGTCGTCCTCGTGGTTGGTGAGGCGTCCTGGCTGTCTCTTCTGCGTATATTTCTTCTCGCCCTGGCGCGGGCCCTCCCCCCGTTCCCTACGTTACATTACGTTACCCCCGACCTCGCCCTCCTGTTTTGGCTCCGGACATTCAGAAAGTGGCCCGGGAGTTGTGTTTCGGGAACACGAAGAACACGAAGTGGCCTACAGTTGGCTCTGGGCATTCAAAATGTGGCCCGGGAATGACGTTCTGGGAGCACGAAGAACACGAAGTGGCCTACAGTTGGCTCCGGGCATTCAAAATGTAGCCTGGGAATGGCGTTTTGGCAGGGCGAGAGCCCAAAAGTGGCGACAGTTACAGGAATTGGATGACCCGCTCGGATTAGTAACATGATCTGCGGGCCTCATAGGGAGGGGGCTCCCGCTTGAGACTTCCTCGCAATTCACTCACACATGTCGCCCGGGAGTGGCGTTCTGGCAGCGCGAGAGCCCAAAAGTGGCGACAGTACAAGAATTGGATGACCCGCTCGGATTAATAACATAATCCGCGGGCCCCATAGAGAGGGGGTTCCCGCCTGAGACTTCCTCATAATTCACTCACAGACGAAGCCCAAGACGAGTGAGTGAGTGAGTGAGTGAGTGAATGAGTGAGTGAGTGACTGACTGACTGACTGGTGATGACGATGATCAGCACACTCTCTCACGCGCACACTCATCATCATCATATGTTAGTGCTGATGAGTCAGTGAGTGAGTGAGTGAGTGAGTGAGTGAGTGAGTGAGTGAGTGAGGGATGATGAGTGAGTGAGCGTGTGAGGAATGAGCGATGATGATGATGATGATGATGATGATGATGATGATGATGATGGTGGGTTCCTGTTCCTGCGCGGGGTGTTCAAAGAAAACACGAACCCCACTTTGGATGTGGGGAACAACTGAAGGGGCCCCAGGACACACAAATTACGCTACCGAGGAACCCCACATACTTATATTATGGCTGGAGTGATGATAGCTGAAAAGAAGCATGTGAGAATGATGTTGGTGGCCGTTCCCTGCGCGCCCCCTCTGATGTCGAGAAAATGACACGCCTGCTGCGCCGTGCGAACCTGCAACGGATAGAAACCGCACCCCACGCGCACCCACCTCTGTTATCGAGACTTTGCCACGCCTGCCGCGCCCTGCACGCCTGAAACGCATAGAGACCGCACCCCCTGTGCACCCCCTCTGGTGTCGAGAATTCCCACGCCTGCCATGCCCTGCGCACCTGCAACGCATAGAGACCGCACACCCATGCGCACCCTCCTGGCGTCGAGGAAATGCCGCGCCTGCCGTGCCCTGCGCGCCTGCAACGCATAGAGACCGCACCCCCTGTGCACCCCCTCTGGCGTCGAGGAAGTGCCACGCCTGCCCCGCTTTGCGCGCCTGCAACGCATAGAGACCGCACCCCCTGCGCACCCTCCTGGCGACGAGAAAGTGCCGCGCCTGCCGTGCCCGCGCCTGCAACGCATAGAGACCGCACCCCCTGTGCACCCCCTCTGGTGTCGAGAAAATGCCACGCCTGCCGTGCTTTGCGCGCCTGCAACGCATAGAGACCGCACCCGATGTGCACCCCCTCTGGCGTCGAGAATTCCCGCGCCTGCCGCGCCCTGCGCGCCTGCAACGCATAGAGACCGCACCCCCTGCGCACCCTCCTGGCTTCGAGAAAATGCCGCGCCTGCCGTGCCCCGCGCGCCTGCAACGCATAGAGACCGCACCCCCTGTCCACCCCCTCCGGCGTCGAGAATTCCCACGCCTGCCGCGCCCTGCGCGCTTGCAACGCATAGAGGCCGCGCCCCACGCGCACCCTCCTGGCGTCGAGAAAATGCCGCGTCTGCCGTGCCCTGCGCGCCTGCAATCGCCATATACGTCGTACACCCTGGCACCCCTCTCATGGTGCGGAGAATAGTGCCAAGCCTGCGCGCCCTTGCGCTTCCTGCAACGCTTAGAGAATCCGCTCCCCCTGCGACCCTCCTGGTGTCGAGGAAATGCCGCGCCTGCCGTTTGCCCTGCGCGCCTGCAACGCATTGGAGACCGCACCCCCTGTGCGCACCCCTGGCGTCGAGAGATTGCCACGCCTTGCGCGCACTTGCGGCGCCTGAAATCGCATAGAGTAGAACCACCTGCGCACCCTCCTGGTGTCGAGGAAAAGTGCCGCGCCTTCTTTACCAAGTTTGGCTAGGGACTATACACACAGATATCTAAATAGCTCTATATATATATTGCTCTTGTGCGACATTTCTTACTGCGCGCCTGCAACGCATTGAGGACCGCACCGTGTGCTCCACCTATGGTGTCGAGGAAAGAACAATGCCACGCCTGCCGCGCCCTGCGCGCCTGCAACGGATAGAGACCGCACCCCCTGCGCACCCTCCTGGTGTCGAGAAAATGCAGCGCCTGCCGCGCCCTGCGCGCCTGCAGCGCATAGAGACCGCACCCCCTGTTCACCCCCTCTGGTGTCGAGAATTCCCACGCCTGCCGCGCCCTGCGCGCCTGCAACGCATAGAGACCGCACCCCCTGCGCACCCTCCTGGTGTCGAGAAAGTGCCGCGCCTGCCGTGCCCAGCGCGCCTGCAACGCATAGAGACCGCACCCCCTGTGCACCCCCTCTGGTGTCGAGAAAGTGCCACGCCGGCCGCGCCCTGCGCACCTGCAGCGCATAGACACCGCACCCCCTGCGCACCCTCCTGGTGTCGAGAAAATGCCGCGCCTGCCGTGCCCTGCGCGCCTGCAACGCATAGAGACCGCACCCCCAGTGCACCCCCTCTGGTGTCGAGAAAGTGCCACGCCTGCCGCGCCCTGCGCGCCTGCAACGCATAGACACCGCACCCCCTGCGCACCCTCCTGGTGTCGAGAAAGTGCCGCGCCTGCCGTGCTGAGCTGAGCTGAGCTGAGCTGAGATGTGCTGAGCAGTGCTGTGAGAAGGAGAGGAAGAGTGAGGTGTGTGTGGGAGTGTCGCGGGTGCGGCGCGGCAGGGAAGAAAACCAGAACCCCACGAAGCATGTGGGGAATAAATACACACGAAAAAACAGTTTCACCATATTTTCCAATATTTTCCGGGTTTTTGTCCTCCCCCCAATTCCCACATTTTCCCATACTTTCGGGGGAGTCGACGATTCATTGTGTCTGTGTGTTTTTCTTTCCCTCCTGAACAACTCCGGCAGGGGGGTGTCCGGGGGGTTCAGGTGTGACTCGCGGGGGCGGCGTGACACACATACACGCCCGGAGGAGGAGGAGGAGGAGGAGGAGGAGGAGGAGGAGGAGGGAGGAGGAGGAGGAGGAGGAGGAGGGAGGAGGAGGGAGGAGGAGGGAGGAGGAGGAGGAGGAGGAGGGAGGAGGAGGATGAAGAGGAGGATGAGGAGGAGGAGGAGGAGGAGGAGGAGGAGGGGAGGAGGAGGAGGGGTCCCCTCCTCCTGGGCTTTGGGGTCGCAGTTCGGGTCTCTGGCGGCCGCTCGCGGGGCGACCTGGGCATCCCCGACGAGGCTCGCGGCTGCTGCCAGGCATCCCCCGAGGCTGGCAGACCGCCAGGGAGCAACGAGAACGGCCGAAACCCTGGGGGACCTCCTCCTCCTCCTTCCTCCCTCCTTCTTCTTTTCTTCTTCTCTCTTCTTCTTCTTCGTCCTCCTTCTTCGTCCTCCTTCTTCGTCCTCCTTCTTCGTCCTCCTCCTCCTCCTCCTCCTCCTCCTCCTCCTCCTCCTCGTCCTCCTCCTCCTCCCCCTGGGCCGCACCCCCCCCCCCGGCATCGAGGATCAAACCATGCTGTGAACGCAAACTTTCGGAGCTCCACGCGGATTTCATCGGCGATGGGATCCCCTCCCTGAGGCGAGGAGCGCGCCAGGGTCGGCGCCGGAGGCGCCGCCAGGGGGGCCCAGCGCCGATCCGAGAAATCCGCGCGGAACTCCGAAAGTTTATGTTTATGTTTATGTTCTACTGTCATTGTGTTATATTGCTATATTGATTGTCCCCCGATGGTCTTTGCCCCTGGTGTTGGCGGCGCGCACAACGGGGTAGGGAGAGGGAGTAAGGCTCCTTAGAATGCAGCTGCTTCTCAGAAGGCGCTAGCCCGACGTTTACGACTACATTGAACCCGTATCACGAGGGTGCGCGGTGAGGATGCAAGGGCATTGGAGGCCCATGTGAACGTTTCTCGAAGTAGGTTGGCCAGCCCGAGTGGCCGAGGATGGGCCGAAGGGGCAAGGATGCAGGGGTACCCTTGGGAGGGTTGCCCATCTCTACTGTGCGGGTTGACTGTGCAGTGACCCCCAGAACGATGCAGTTCTGCGGAGGCCTCCCAGATGGGGCTCGGGCAGTTGGTGTCGTGGGATGTCGCCGATGCATCGCCGATGTGTCGGCGATGCGTTGGCGATGCATCGGCGCAGGATGCAGGCTGCCCCTCCCCGTTTTGCGGGCTGGCGGTAGGCAAGGCCCGCGCCGCTGCTCGACCGCCGTCGGACCCCCTTGCAACCCCAGCAAAAAAACAACTTCCCCGATGGCCTTTGCCCCGCAGGAGGACGGAGGGGGAGGAGGAGGAGGAGGAGGAGGAGGAGGAGGAGAAGGAGGAGGACGGAGGAGGAGGAGGAGGAGGAGGAGGAGGAGGAGGAGGAGGAGGAGGAGGAGGAGGAGGAGGAGGAGGAGGAGGAGTGCGAGCAGCGTGGTTGCAGCGCAGGAAGAAAGGCGGTCCACCGCCACAGGAGTGCACGGGCTGCGCTGAGCGCAGACGCGATTGCGTCTGGCGTCGGCGCTGCAGAGTCAGCTCCATGTCGTAGTAATTGTGTAAGGCACGCGCCACCCTCCCTATCGCCCGCCGCAACGACAAGTCGCTGGCAGGGCCAGAAAGAAGGGTCGGCAGCTGCAGGGCCCATGGCCCACGTAGTTAGCGTGCTGAGGAGCGGAGGAGAGTCGGGGGACCAGGGGAGGCTCACGAGGACGGGGCAGGAGAGGTAGCGGGGGAATGAATGTGGCACCCCCGTGCAGCCGAAGACGCAGGGCCTCTGCACGAGCACGTGCATGCGGTTTGTTGTAGTCCACCCGCCAGCGAGAGCCTTGAATGCTGCCCAGCGACAGCTAGGACGGACTTCGCCGAGAGCTTAACTGAGAGCGGACCAGGAGGAGGAGGAGGAGGAGGAGGAGGAGGAGGCGGAGGAGGGGGAGGAGGTGGAGGAGGAGGTGGAGGAGGAGGAGGAGGAGGAGGAGGTGGAGGAGGGGAGGAGGAGGAGGAGGGGAGGAGGAGGAAGAGAGGGAGGGGAGGAGGAGGAGGAGGAGGAAGGAGGAGGAAGGAGGAGGAGGAGGAGGAAGGAGGAGGAGGAGGAGGAGCAGGAGGAGGAGGAGGATCAGGACGAGATGAGAAGAAACGCCTCGTCCTCGGCCCTGCAGGCCGCGGGTACCGCCCGCGGGCTCTGCGCGGCGGCCCTCCGCGCCGCGGCGGCCTCGCGCGCCGCCTGCGCGCGGCGCTCCGTGGCCAGGGCCTTCTCCTGGGCATCGCTGGTGCGCTCTGGGGTGGCCTGGTGAACGTTTTCTTTTTCGGCGTGTCGACATTGGGCGGAAGGGGGGGGGAAGGGGGGAGGAGAAGGCCCGCGCCGATCGGCAAAACAAGGAATGAGAAAACGATCACCTGGGCCCCACCCCCTGGATGGGTACAAGCGTTTGCTTGTTCGCACTCTTCCGTGGCAAATCATGGGAGCCTCCCATACCATCTTCTTGGTTCTTGCTAGTCACGCTAATCGACGCTAAATACAGGCTAGCCGACGCCAGAGCGACGCGAGTCGACGCTATATCGGCGCTATTTCACCGACCCCCAGACGCCAATCGACGTTTCTCAACGCTAAAAACCAAATTGAAAGGGTACACCAGGTTCCGATGATTTGCCACACCGAACGCGCTCTGGCCACTGACGCACGACAGTGGACAAAGGGCGCGACTTCCGGCGCACCCGAAGGGTCGGCCAGGGTTCTCCGCGAGCACCCGCAACCGGTTCCCCCCTGCCCCGCCTACCAGGGCAGCCGCTCGGTGCTCGGGGATGGGGATATACGCTGCACCCTTCGGGTCTCGAGGGGCATGTCCCCAACTGGGCCAGTGGGATGGTGGGGATCGGGATGAGGACGGGGACGCATGTCGAGGTTGATTGGAGAGGACACGCGAGAGGACACAAGACCCCTACGAGGGCCACATCGCCGCAGGAATTCAAAAGGCATGGGCCGTGAACGCAAAAGACACAAGGGCACCCTTGATTTGGCAGGGCCGACCTACTACAATCAAAACTGATAGCAAGATTGCACGGTAAGGATGCAAGGGCCTTGGGAGGCCACGCCGACACTTTTCGAACGGGGCGCGGCCAACGACAGTGGCCAATGATGGGCCGAAGGGACATAATCCAAGGGAGACCTTGGAAAACCGCTCATCCTTATTATCGTGGACGGAAACTTTTAATGAAAGCTGATTCGCAACGTTGGAATTCTGCCATTCAAAATCCGCGGGTTCCAAGCTGGGCACGATCGGCGGCCGCCGCCGAAAATGTAACAACTAAGCGCGAACCACAAGTGCAGGTTTCTGAGCCTCACATTGTCGTGGCCCGGACTGCATTCTTGGATCGGTGGAATTCCAATGTTATGACTTGGCTTCACGTTAATTTCGTACATCCACGGCATCAGGGTCGACTGTAATAGGGGCACGAAAGAATGACATAAACATAAAAACTCGGAGGTCCGCGCGGATGCCTTGGATCCGCGCTGGGCCCCCCTCAGGGGCGGCGCGGGAAGCGCCTCCAGGGGGCTTCAACGCCGATCCGAGAAATCCGCGCGGACCTCCGTGTGATTATGTTTATGGCAATTTTCGTTTCCCTCGGGGACCTTCTGACCCGGGTCAATCCAGACCCGGGTCCGTCAAGCCTTGCAGAATCCTGCAAAATCCTGCAGATCCTGCACCGAAGCCCAGGCCAATGCGAAGGATCCTGCAACATGCTGCAGGATCCTGCGCCCAAGCCTGGGCCAATGCGACCCCGGCCCAGCAGGATCCTGCAAGATCGGGCGCTCTGGCTGACCCCCGTTTTCATTGATTCTTTTTTTTTGCGACGCGCACGCAGAGCGAGCGGTCAAGCGCTTCGGCGGCGCCGTGCCCAGCTCAGGCGCGTGCACCTAATGAGGGGTGGAGGGGGGGGGGGGGGGACCGCCACGCACGGCCCGCACAGGGGAGTGCAGGACCGCGCGTGTGGCGGGCAGCTGCCTCCGCGAGCGCCAAGGCTCCCATTCCCCCCCTCTGCAATCAGCCCCGACCGGAGGCAACGGTTCAACGACCCTGCCCTCCGCCGCCCGGCGCCCGCGCTCCGCCGCCTGCGCCGCGGCCTCGGCCTGGCGCTGGGCCGCGCGGGCCCCCGCGGCCTGCGCCGTGGCGCGCAGCGCGCGAGGCGGCGGCGATCCGCCCTCCGCCCTCCTCCGCCCTCCTCCTCCTCCTCCTGCGCCCTCCTCCTCCCCCTCCTCCTCCTCCTCCTCCGCCCTCCTCCTGCGCCCTCCTCCTCCTCCGCCCTCCTCCACCCTCCTCCTCCTCCTCCTCCTCTTCTTCCTCCTCCTCCTCCTCTTCTTCCTTCTCCTTCTCCTCCTCCTCCTCTCCGCCCTCCTCTTCCTCCTCCGCCCTCCTCCTGCGCCCTTCTCCTCCTCCTCCTGCGCCCTCCTCCTTCGCTCAGAGGAGGAGGAGAAGGAGGAGGACGAGGAGGATAATGTTTTGACATGAGCTGCAAGGCTGAGGAGTAGCGCCACGGAACCGAGTCGATCGTGAGATCGGACCTCCTTGGGTGCAAGCCCTTGCAAATCCTAGTGCCAGACAAGAACGGCACTTCAGACACACGAGCAAAAAGCCATCCGAAACGAACTTCCGACGTGCAGGGCACATTCGAGCAGCTGCGGGAGCGATTCGCGCAGGGCGCCGAGGGGAGGGGCTGGGGTTGGAGGCGGCCAGGGGCCCTGAACTGGTCGGGCCCCCTAAGAAAACTGATCAGGAGGGGGGATGAAGCCAAATCCGCCCCAAATCGGTCCATCTGGCGCAGTCTTTCACCCCGGATCCGTTGTTTTCCCCCCTTCCTCCCTCCCCCCCTCCCTCCCTTCCTCCCTCCCCTCCCTCCCTCCCCTCACTCCCCCCCCTCCCCCTCCCCTCCCTCCTCCTCCCTCCTCTCCTCCTCCTCCTCCTCTCCTCCTACTCCTCCTCCTCTCCTCCTCCTCCCCTCCTCCTCCTCCTCCTCCTCCCCTCCTCCTCCTCCTCCTCCTCCTCCTCCTCCTCCTCCTCCTCCTCTCCTCTCTCCTCCTCCTCCTCCTCCTCCTCCTCCTCCTCCTCCTCCTCCTCCTCCTCCTCCTCCTCCTCCTCCTCCTCCTCCTCCTCCTCCTCCTCATCCTCCTCCTCCTCCTCCTCCTCCTCCTCCTCCTCCTCCTCCTCCTCCTCCTCTCCTCCTCCTCCTCCTCCTCCTCCTCCTCCTCCTCTCCTCCTCCTCCTCCTCTCCTCCTCCTCCTCCTCCTCCTCCTCCTCTCCTCCTCCTCCTCCCCTCCTCCTCCTCCTCCTCCTCCTCCTCCTCCTCCTCTCCTCCTCCTCCTCCCAAGGGAAAACACTTTCCCGAACCCAGAGCCTCGAACCTGCCCCCCCTTCCTGCTCGCCAGGACCAGTGCTGGGCCACCTCAACCCCCCAGCCAGTCCAAGCTTCGAGAAGGAGTTCGACTACAGAGTTCATGTGCCCAAAACTTGATTCTCACGAGAAATCCCATGATATTGCTAGATCTACGACCCCTCTACAACATTATGTGTAGTACTAGACTCGACGAGCAAAACCAAATTCGGGGTAAATCTATTAGAGGCCTCCTAGATGGGGTCCGAGTAAATGAAGCCGGAGGATCTCGCCGCATCGCCGATACATCGGCGATGCATCGCAGATGTATCGGCCATGCATTTGCGACGTCGGCGATGCATCGGCGACGTCGGCATGGAGCTTACTGTGCCCCACATCGAGCCGCATCGCTGATGCACCGCCGACGCGTCGGCGTTGCATCGGCGATGCGGTGCGATTCTCCGACCCCATCTACTCCGACACCATCCAGGAGGCCTAGATCAATTCTGCAGTCGACCCCCTGCTCGACAGCCAGGGGGAGGCCACGGCTCAGCGACGCGTTTCTCGGGGCGCGCGGCGCGCCTCACCTGAGCGTCCAGTCCACCGCCGCGCGCCAGATCGTGGGCGGGCCCTCCTGCCAGGCCAGGCAGCAAGCGCCCATCTCACAGTACTCGCCGAAGACCACCTTCGGTGGCAACCCACTGGAGCCTCCCATGCCATCTTGCTGGCGCTTGCGGATCGATGCCGACAGACGCCACTCGACTCTGGCCGACGCCAGATCGACGCTCATCGACGCTACATCGGCGCCCTCCCATCGGCTACCAGACGCCAGCGCACGCGAATGCACTCGAAAGACAGAATTACGAGGACATGCATCCCGTTACGAAAGTTGATTCATCTGGGCTAAATTTGACATGGCTGGGCGCTGTGGTCAGAAGTAGCGCGGGAAAAAATATCTTTGTGAATTCACACGGGGAGAAATTCAGAATTGCGCGGAAGTGGCTGGGAGTGACTTCCCCCTCGTGTGTTTATAGGGGGAGAGATTTTATCCTGAATTGGTTATATACTATTCGTTGTACACCAGGGAGATTCCGGGAAAGCTCTCCCGTCCAACCAGGCCGAAAGCTGCCGTGCTAGGAGTCTACGGGGGGAAGGGTGCCCCGCTCGGAGACGCCCTTGACGTCAGTGCTCGAGATGAACAACTTTCGTAACGGTACGTATGAGGCTGCAATGGTTTGCCATCGAAAACCACCCGCGCGCGCCCGTCGCCCAGCCTCAGCAGCATAAAGTCTAGCCGGACCATCGCCACCGGCTCGGGGTGCAGCTCCGCAAGGCGGGCCAGCAGCCACTGCGACGTGCGCCCGGCCTGCTCCTCCGCCAAGTCCAGCGCCGCACAGTCGCCGCCCCAGCGCCGCAGGGCCTGCTCCCGCGGCAGCTTGACGAACGCCCCAGGCCCGTCGTTGTCTTTCTGCTTGCTCCACGCGTTGAACTCGACCTTGGAAGGTGGCAACGGCTCGACGTCACCGCCCGCCACGGACCGGCCGGCCGGCGGCAGGAAGTAGAGGCGCATCTCGAAGTCGAAGTCGACCCACTCCTGCACGATGCACTGCTCGCCCCGGTAGCCGTCGGCGTACAGCAACTCGCGCAGCCTCTTGGCGAGCTGGGCTTCGCCCTCGAAGAAGGACACGAAGCGCCCCTCCCAGGAGTAGCCGAGCTTCACGACGCCCCGCTTGATCCCGCCCTGGTTCGCCCCCGACGGCGCGGGGCGCCCGTCCGGGGGAAAGGGCGCCGCCTGGCGCACGGCCTCGAGCCGTGCCAGCGCGCTCCTCGCGGCGTCTCTCGGGCTCGCCCCCACATCGTCCTCACGAGCGCTGCTTACAAGGGGGCGCTGATGGGGGGCTGGGAGAAGCGTGGAATCACCTCTCGTGCCCTCTTTGGGCCCCCTGGGGTCCCCTGTGGAGCCCCGCTCCGGGCCCGAGGGGTGCGCCTGGCTTCGCCCACTCCTTTGCCGCCCCCCCCCAGTGCGCAGCGCCCGGTCCTTGCGGACCAGGACCGCCGCCGGGAGCCTCGCCTCCGGCCGGGGCGCGAGCGACGCCATCCAAGCCTTCGAGACGATGAACTCGTACTGCGCCGCAGGATGGGGGAAGCCGGAGCGGACGCCCGCGGCCTCGCAGTGCCGCATGGCGTCCAGCATCTGCGGGGCGCCCACGTAGCCAGCGTAGTCCTTCTCGCCGAAGTCGTCCCACTCGGCAGGCCACAGCATCCAGAACGCGGCCCTCTTGTCGCCCACCATCGCCTGCGCCCTCAACTGCCCCGATACGCATCAAGCAACCCGCGACACGTTGACACGGAACTCAACACGTAGAGTGAAAACGTAGGCCTGGCGCGACACCTTCGCCGAAACGTGGGCCAACATACGCCGAGCCCGACACGCGGCGTGCTAACACGGACGCTTTGAACACGGTGTACGTGTTGCGTTCCAACACGTGCGCATCGGGGCAGCTTCGAACATCAATTTTCGGAGGTCCGCGCGGATTCTGTTGACCGGCGCTGAGCGCTGAGACCCCCCTCGCTGGCTCGCGGAGCGCTCCGCGAGCGGCGCGGCGCTGGCGGCGACGCGAGCGGGGCTCAGCGCCAAGCTGGGAAACTCGCGCGGAAGCTTTTTGTGTTTGTTTGCTTCCAGCATGTTGCATCCCTCCGCTCCTCAGCTGGAGGGCGACGAGGCAACGAGGGAGAGGAGGAGGAAGGCGAGGCCAAGGGGGAAGCAACGACGACCACGAGGCACAGAAAAACGACAGCGCGGGAAGCCTGCGCCAGATGGGGAGCGAACTGGGCAATCCCAGCGGTGTCGCGGCTGTCCCTGACGAACAGCGAGAAGAGCTCGAAGTCGAACGGCCGCCGGCCACCCTCTGGCGCTGGGCTCTCGACGCCACGGCGCTCGCCCAGCAGCGCGTGGCGCATGAGGCCCTCGCTCACCATCGCGCTCATGTACCGGTCCGACGGCGGGGAGCCGAAGTGGCCCCAGTCCCCGTCGCTGTTGGTGTCCCTGCCGTCGTCCACCTGCGGGGGGGACAGCGAGCGACCACGACCACATCGAGGACACGCACACACACACACACACACGCACACACACATACACACACGCACACGCACACGCACACGCACACGCACACGCACACGCACACGCACACGCACACACACACACACCAGCACGCACGCACGCACGCACGCACGCACGCACGCACGCACGCACGCACGCACGCACACACACACAAACACACACACACACACTGGGGCATGTCCTAATTTTGCATGCCAGCGTTCGCCAGGACACCGAAGCCAACTCAGCGCTGGTCGTGGTCGCCGTGGCGTCCCCGCCTCTGTTGGTGTCCCTGCTCGGGCTCCCGCACAACGGGGGTGAGCGCTAACGGGGTCAACCAATTCCCTCCGAGATCCTCTGGCTGACCTGGATGCTAGCCACCTGGAGCCGAGACCGCTCCCTGGCTCTCCGCTGAGTCTTCGAAGCTCGTTTCTCATTCGTCGGCGATCGCCTGGATTCTCCCTAGGTCGGGCATGTCCTCCTACAGGCGGACTTTTGGGGGGAAGGAAAAGGAATAGTCAAACCAGATTCGAAACTCTGAAGAACATCGCCTCCTGACGATTTGGACTTTTTTGAACACTCCTCCTGCAGAGGGACAGGCCCGACTTCAGATCAGCCAGCCCAGCGGTGGGATGAGAGGACTGGGGGACGTCGGCGCTTGCGCCGCTCTGGGCAGCCCCGCGTGTGCCACCGCGCACCCCCCTTCGGACCTGCGAGCCCGACAACGTCGGCCGATGCTCCAGCCCCTTCGCCGCTCTGGGCAGCCCCGCGTGCGCCCCACCGCGCGCCCCCCTCCTCCGGACCTGCGAGCCCGACAACGTCGGGTTGCTCGGGGGAGGGGGCGGCCGCTGACCCACCCTGGAAGACGTGCCTCTTTTGCGTCAGGCGCGAACGGACTCGCGGCACTCCCGCTCGAGCGCCGCGCGCGAGTGTCTCAAACAACCAGACAAAGACGTGAGCAGACGCGCGGCGCTCTCGCCACCACGGCGTGCTCGAGTGTCTAAACGTGCCAATTTTTCAAGCAGTGTCTATGATTGATTGCCATGCCTATTCCCCGATAACCTGCAGGTCATCGGGGAAGCCACAAGGGACCGTTACGGCTGCTCCCCGGGCCTCTCCCGGGGTGCGTTCGGAGCAGACTTTCGAGGCGCATCCAGCGGTGACGAGGGCCTCCTGGGAGGCCTACAAGAAAAAAGGAAAAAAGGATCGGAGAGGCAGTGATGCCGGTGCCTTTGCCTCCTCCGAGATTATAGCGCTGGACCCGTACAAAACAGCCTCCTGCCGTCGGAGGAGGGAGGGAGGGAGGGAGGGAGGGAGGGGGAGGGAGGGAGGGAGGGAGGGAGGGAGGGAGGGAGGGAGGGAGGGAGGGAGGGAGGGAGGAGGAGGAGGGGGAGGAGGAGGAGGAGGAGGAGGAGGAGAAAGGAGGAGGAGGAGGGGGGGAGGAGGAGGAGGGAGGAGGAGGAGGAGGGGGGGGAGGAGGAGGAGGAGGAGGAGGAGGAGGAGGAGGAGGAAGAGGAGGACGAAAAGGAGGAGGAGGAGGACGACGAAAAGGAGGAGGAGGAGGAGGAGAAGGAGAAGGGGAGGAGGAGGAGAAAGAGAAGGGGAGGAGGAGGAGAAAGAGGAGGAGGAGGAGGAGGAGGAGGAGGAGGAGGAGGAGGAGGAGGAGGAGGAGGAGGAGGAGAAGGCCACCTCAAACCGGCCGCCCCACCGCACCAGCACCAGCGACAGCGCGGGGCGGCGGTCGGATTCCGACCGGGGCCTGAGCCTGTCCGGGTGCACGCGCAGCTCGGGCCCGGCGACCGAGATGGGCTGGCCGCGCCGGTTCGCGAAGGCCACGGGCCCGTGCGGGAGGACGACGGGCCAGGTCTCCTGCCTTTCTTCGGCTGCGCGCAAAGTGACCCTGGGTAAAAAACAATTGTGTTTTATTGGGGGGGAAGGGACCTGTGGCGCGCGGCTGGAAAGGGGACGCGGGGTGGCCAAGCCAAGGCGCGCGAGGCGCTGCTGCCGCTTCGCGTTCAGGGATGGGGGGGCCCCATTGGGCCCGCCCCAAGAGTCACTCTGGCGAAAGGTCGCTCTTACGCGTAGCCGACTGTTTTGTGGCAATGTCTGGGGGCCTCCAGTGCCATCTCCTGGTGGCCCTTGCGGATCGGCGCTGCTGGGTCGGCGCTGATCGACGCCGATGTCGACGCCGATATCGACGCCGAGTCGACGCTGCATCCACGCTGACTCGACGCTCGCCGGCGCGATCTCATCGACCACTGCACGCTGGCGCACGCCGCGGTCGGAAAAACTTTTGCTCAGCACGTCGCGGCGGCGGCTCTGTGGCGACACGCCCCGCCCTGCAAAAGCGGCTGGCGTGTCGCTCCGCTCCGCGGGGCGAAGGAGTCTCGGAAAGGGCTCGGGACGTGGACGATTGGGCACCTGGACGTGGATAGTTGGACGCCCGAGTTATCCTAGGGCTCCCAACTTCGCGCTTCGCGCTCCGCGAAGCGCGAAGCGCGAATAACTTCGCGCTCTCGCGCCGCCCCCCCAAAGGGAGAAAAGGAGGACGAGGAGGAGGGGGAGGAGAAACGAGGACCGCGAAGCGCGAATAACTTCGCGCCCTCGGGGGAGCCCTTGGTTATCCGGGGTAGCTCGGGTCCGGGGTAACTCGGGTTTGGGTTCCCGAAAGGCGAACCCGAGTTGTCCCCGACCCGAATTACCCCTGACGATTCGGGGCTCGGACGCCCGAGTTATCCGGGGTAACTCGGGTCCGGGGTAACTCGGGTTCGGGCTCCCGAAAAACGAACCCGAGTTATCCCCGACCCGAATTTTATCCCTGACGATTCGGGGCTCTGACGCCCGAGTTATCCGGGGTAACTCGGGTCCGGGGTAACTCGGGTTCGGACTCCCGAAAAGCGAACCCGAGTTATCCCCGACCCGAGTTACCCCTGACGATTCGGGGCTCTGACGCCAGAGTTATCCGGGGTAACTCGGGTCCGGGGTAACTCGGGTTCGGACTCCCGAAAAACGAACCCGAGTTATCCCCGACCCGAATTTTATCCCTGACGATTCGGGGCTCTGAGATAGTGTGTCGGTCGTGCCAAAGCGTGGGCCAGAGCCGGCGGAGCGACACGCTATCCCAAAGTTTCCTGCAGCAGTGGATGCTGAATCGAAGACGGTTGACGCCAGTCGACGCTAAATCGGCGCGATGCCCTCGAAAACCACACGCTGGCGCACGCCAGTGCAACCCCAAAACGGACCTTCGAGGACAAAGGACACATTAGCGTGCCACCGCTCGGATGCCCATTTCCCGTGCTGTGTTCGGTTTCGTGTTTTTCTTGTTTCGCAAGATGATCCTAGATGGTCCTGACTTTCTGGCACTACAGCCCTCCTCGAAATCAAACGCAAGTTTTTTGCTGTCCCGCGACGTAGCGGCGCCCCTGGACCCCCAATTCCAATGCTCGCGTCGAAACTGGCGGCTTACATGTTACCTCGGACACCGCGGGCCGCATCTCGCGCGTCGCCGAACCCTGAGATTGGTGGGGGGAGGGGCGTGCGAGGGGGGAGGTAGACACAACTTGCACTTGAGCTCGAGGAAGGTTGCAGCCCCGCCGGGCAAAATGCACAGGTCCGAGCGATGCCGAGCAATGCTCGCACGAGCTGCTGCCCGCAACGCCTCCGTGGGTCGCAGCGCGCCAGGGCGTCCTCCAGCGTGCCGCCCCCCTGGAGCGACGCGTCCAGCCACCCGTGCGACCTGAGCAGCAGAGGCCAACGCCCGCGGGCGTCCGCCGCGCCCGCGCCGCAGGGCTGGACCTCAGCTGCCCCGACACAGTCGAGGCCGACTAGTGGGTCAACCCTGCCAACTCAAGGGCACGTACCCTTGTGTCCTGTGTTTTTGAGCAGGGGCCGACCGTCCTGGCATTCCTATAGGCCTACCACGAAATATTCTTAGAACCCAACAATGTTCTAAGAACAGAACAGTGTTCTTAGAACATGGGCCCGATGTGTTAAAGCAAGACAGTCCCATCCAGAACTGTTCTAAGAACATCTCGTGGGAACCACAAACGGTTCTCAGAAGATTGTTTGGTAGGCCTACGGGCACGCCAGGACGCTTCGCCACTGCTTGAGCTTCGCGACCCATGCCTCTTAGACTCCTATGGCAGTGCGCTTCTCGGAGAGGTCTGTGTGCACTTTCGCGCCTCCTCTCCACGCGCAGCCTCGACTGCACGCAGCGCGCCACCCGTGGCGCGTGGGCGCAGAGCTCAGCACGCAGACCGACAGCGCAACGTCCGGCGCGGCACGCGCACCACCGAGCCGACACGCAGCGCTTTGACGATTTGGACACGGTGCGTGTTGCGTTCCAGTGGGACGCACAGGGACATACTAATACTATACTGACAACCTACCAGGCCACCCCAACCCAACCCGAAGACCCCGAATTTGACCCCAATTTCGGGTTGGGGGGGGTACGGATTCCATGTGTTTTCTCATCGTTTCCCGATCCCCCCCCCACTGGAAGTGGAGGGCAGATTGAGGGCTTCGGGTTGGGTTGGGGTGGCTTGGTGGGTGGTGATATACGTCCTCCTTGGAGGCGTGGGTCCGACCCGAACATGCAGCATACCCATCTTGCAGTAGATCGTTTCCTGGGCGGTGTGGCCAGAAAGCGCCCACTACGACGCATATACTAGAAGACTTCTCGGTGCGCGCGTCGCCCCTGGGGGGGCGACGCACACATAGCATGGGTATGTCGGGGTGATTCCGATCCAACGCGGGCGTATCAGGGCAGCTGAGGGTAGGACGTAGCGCGCTGCACCGTCGGCCACGTCGGCCGCGTGGAAGTACTGGACGACCTCGCCCTGCCGTCGATTCGCGCCGCGGCGACGTCGGCGCCGGCTTCCGGCTCGGCGGCGAGCCCAGGGGGGGAGTGCAGGGGGGGCGGGCCTCCTCCAAAGGCTCGGAAGGCCTCGGGCCTCCCGGAGCAGTTCTGAGCCTGCCCCGGAGGCGCCATGGGGCTCTCGGCGGTGGACAGACCTCCCTTTCGTGAACCTCCCTGGAGTGCAAACGGCCCGGGACCGAAGCCGACGGACCTGGACCCGCGAAGACGACGGCCGCGACGCCCTCTCGCGAACCGAAAGCTGCCAAGTCGCGAATCGACGTGTCGGGGCAGGAGGTCTATCCACCTCCGAGGCTTCCGAGAAGCCCCGCCAGCTTCCGAGAAGGCCTGCCCCCTCTCACTTCCCCACCGGGCCCGCCACGGGCGGACGCCGCGTAGATCGTTCAGCCTGGAACGCAAGACATCCAGGCTTTCTCTCAATCCAGGCGCTGTGCAGCCCTCGGGGCCAGCAGGATTGGACCCCAAGCGCAAGAACTGCACCTGGGGAAATTGTCGCGACCTCTGGAGCCGCGGGTTCAAAAAGCACACGTCGGATATCTGTGGCGATGGTTTGATGCTCGCCGGCCCTGGACCACCCGCGGTGGTCAGCCTTGCACGCCAGCGCCGAGGTCGCCGCCGCGCCATCGCGACGCCAGCCTCATTACAGTGCCCAAATCCTGGACGTCTCATGACGCGGGCCACCAAGGCTCTCGACCCCCCCTGGGACAGTTTCGTGTCTCAACCCGCATCCCTTGGGCCCGAATCCTTGGGCCCGAATCGGGCCTCCGTAAGCCCAAACTTCGGTCGCTACCCGACACAATTCCAGCCCCAGGCGGCCCAAGTTTTCAGTGGAGGCTCAATGGCCTTCAGAGCGCCACTCACGAGGCCTGGCTGGCCCGCACTGCAAAACAACATGACTATTTTCCGTCGACGATCCCCGCCGAAACCTTCGGAGTTTGTTCCAGAGTTTGGTACTGTTTGGGCCTGTGGTCAACCTGAGTTCGGCGCGCATGTCGCGTTTGATACGACGCCATTATTCGGTCGCTGCTGCATAGTACTCTTTGACGTTATGTTAGCTTCTGTTTTGTTCTATGCCCACATGGTCTGTTCTGTTCTGCTCTGGACGGGGCGGCGTGACGTCTACTCGGTCGTTGCTGCGCCTGTTTTTACCATGCGGCCAACCTTACATCGGCGTGGATGCTGCGTTCGACAGGGCGCAATTAATCGGTCGCTGCTGTATCTGTCTAGTATGTTATACAATGCTGTGCTCTGTTGTGTTCTCGACGGGCCGGCGTGACGTCGTGACGCTTGTCACGTTAGATGCGCCGTCCAATCGGTCGTTGCTGCGCCTGCGTGTCCTGTGGCCGGCCTGGCCTCGGCGCGCACACCGCGAGTGATAGTATTAAAGTGCGATCCGTTATGTTATGATGTTCGCTTGGTGCAACGCTGTGGACTGGTGGCTGCTGTAGAATATTGTGCTATATACTGCTCGCTTAGAATACGCCCCATTGTAGTCAACGACGCTATGTTCTGTTATGTTATGTTCTGGATTGGCCGGCGTGACGTCGTGGCGTCTGGCACGTTTGATATGACGCCCAATCGGTCGCTGCTGCTCCTAATAATATCTATAACCAGCGTGGGCAAGGCGCGCATGTCGCGCATGATGCGACTGCATCGCTCAATCTCTGCTGTAATGTACTCTGCGACGTTCTGTTCGGTTCTGCACTGTTCTATGCCCACATGGTCTGTTCTGTCCTGCTCTCGACGGGGCGGTGTGACGTCGTGACGCCTGTCACTTTAGATGCGTCGTCAAATCGGTCGTTGCTGCGCCTGCGTGCTCCTGTGGCCAGCCTGACATCGGCGCCCACATCGCGCTTGATAGCATCCAAGTGCGATACATTACGTTATGATGTTCGTTACATTCCATAAATTTCTAACATGTGATTTTATGTTATGCTCTGTTGTGTTCTCGACGGGCGGGCGTGACGTCGTGACGCCCGTCCCGTTGAATGCGTCGTCCCATCGGTCATTACTACGCCTCTGTTCCTGTGACCGGCCTGACCTCGGATGACCTCGGCACACAAATCGCGTTTGATTATATGCAGATGCGGTCGATTCTGTCATGAGTATCCTCTTCAGTGGTGATGCACTCTATTACGTTAAAGCCTACTCTGGTATGCTCAGCTCTGTCATCCGATGACTCGTTATGGTATGTTGCACTGTTATGTTATGATATATACGCTATAACATGTTCGTTATGTTATGTGATGATATGTCCATGCTCTAACATACCTCTCCGATACTGTTCTAGTCGATGATGGTCTATCCTGATCGTTGCCATTTTCGTAGACGTGGCACCGTAATATGATAATAATGTTAGGTTGTGCTGGGCAAGGCGCTCCCTGTTCATTCATTTGTATTTGTATGCTATATCATGATGTTAATCTTCAACATGTAAAAATATAAGAGGTTCGGTTGCGTCCGTTGCCATCGTGGTTGCACTAGTACAACAACTCTGATATGATATGTGACGAACTGTGATGACCTACCCTATCATGCTTCACTGTGCCATGCAATGCCTTGCTATGTTATGTTATGACCGATGCTGTGTTATGTTATGGTATGGTATGCCATGCTGTGCCATGGTATGGCATGTGATGCTATGTTATGCCCTGCTCCATCCTTGCCGCGTTCTGACATGGTGTGTGCGATTTGTCTTGCTATGTAACACTAATTAGGTGATGTGGCGCTGCACGTTGGTATAATGTGTTCGGCAATACTATGTTACGATACGGTATGTTATGTTGGGGTATGATGTACACTGTCATTATACGTTGCTTGATGTAGCACTGTGTGTTTCATGACCCGATATGCCATAACACGTGTTGCTATGCTATGGCATGTCATGCAGTGTGATGGTGTGCTATGCTATGTTATGCCACACCATGCTATCTTCGAGTACCGTGCTCTGTTCTGTCATGCCATCTTCTGTTATGCGGTGTGCCGTTAGTTCTGTTCTGTCATGCTCGCACGGGCGGGAGCCTCGGGGAGTCTCGGTGGACCTGAGGATCTGGCGGCCGCGGTGTGCCGAGTGGGCGAGCTAGACCCGGAGCAGGAGCCTCCCGGACCCTCTGTGGACCTGGGGACCCGGCGGCCACGGCATGCGGAACGGGCGGGTCGGGGCCCGGAGGAGGGGGAGTCCCGGGAACCCTCGACGGAGCTGCTGATCTGACGTCCGCGGTGTGCAGGCTGGGCGGCTCGGGAGGCACATCTAGCACGAATCTTGCAGCCCCTGCGGGGCGCGTTCCCGCCAGGATCTCGAGGCGAACCCAGCCGTGGCCGCGCCAGCGCCTCCTGACAGGAAGCCCGACAAGGCGACACACATCTGAAATAACGGACATCTTCCGCTATGATTTTGTTCGACTGGCGGCCCCAGGGCATAATCGTGCGTCCCGGCCCAGACGGCCCCCGGGTGCCGAACTCGAAGACTGACGCCGCATCGGAGATACAGGCGTCGGAAGACATTGGCGAACACTCCGGCCGCACTCATGCGTCAACGCCCCCTTCCCAAAACAACCAATGCTGGTGGCCGTGGGCTGGATGAACTGCACTTCGACCGCAGGCTTCCCCGCGCGTGCCAACTCTTGAGTTTGGGAGGAGAAGGAGGGGGAGGAGGAGGAGGAGGAGGGGGAGGAGGGGGAGGAGGAGGAGGAGGAGGAGGAGGAGGAGGAGGAGGAGTGTCCACCAGTTGCCTCCCCCCTGCCGTATCTGGGGGACCTCGGTTCCCGAGCACACTCGCGTGCGCTCCCCGCCTCGCCTGGGCGCCTGGGCCGCCGCCCGCTCGAGGCGGCAAGACCTCGGGCGTTGCGCGCCAGGGGGGGGGGGAAGGGGCGATAAATGGGGGGGGGGGAGAGAGAGGGCTCCAGGTGCAGGGAAGGTGGTGGGTTTTGAAATGTGTTTTTTGTTTGAAACCTGTATGCGGATCTCTCTGTATATCTCTCTCTCCCGTTCTCTCGCTCTCTCTCTCTCTCTCTTTTTGTTTTTTTTGTTCTCTCTCTCTCTCTCTCTCTCTCTCTCTCTTTATATCACTCTCTTACTCTCTTACTATCTTGCTTTCTCTCTTTCTCTCTTTCTCTCTTTCTCTCTCGCTCTCTCTCTCCCTCTCTCCCTCTCTCTCTCTCTCTCTCTCTTTCTGTATCCCTTTTTTTTGCGGTGTCCAAATTGCGCCGATGTGTTTTCGCCGTTTGTAGAAAACTCTTAGTAATGATTCCCGGCCAAGGAAGCCTTACTGGGTGATCCGTACTGAAGGGCCCTCTGTAATGAGTCCTTCATAGAGAATCCTTTTAAGGAATTCCGAGTTTCCGAATAGAAGATCTCTAATTGGTAAGGAATAGGTTTGAACATATTATTCGTCGGTGTGTAATAAAGAAGCCATACTCTGGTACCCCAGGATTTCGCAATAAGGAATCATTCGTGCGGAAGCCTCCGTATGAAATCCTTTGTAAGAAATCAGCCATACGGATGTATGGTTAAACACTTCCTGGTCAGAAATCAGAAGAAAATAATCCAAATCAATGAATTCGCAATGCGGAATCCTTAGAAGTGCAGCCTTCGCACGGGATTCCCAGTCAGGAATCCTTAATAAGGAGTCCATGGTGCAAGGGTTCCATTACAAGGGATCCTTAGTAAAGAGTCCTTCGGGAAAAAGGGATCACCAGTGGAGAAGTGTTAGTAGTGAGCCTTTACGCAGGGATCCTTGGTAGAGAGCCCCCCATCGGGATTCCTCACTAAGAGATCATCAGTAGGGGTGCCGTAGTAAGGAACTGTTGGTCAGGAGTCCTCTATAGAGAGGATTGCTCAAGGAACTCTCAGTGGGTGATGCTCACCAAGGAAGCATCCGTAGGGATCCTTCGCAAATCTAGGAGATCCTCCGTGGGGATTGCTGAACCAGAAACCTTTCATCTGGAGACCTCATTAAATATTTCGTGTTCGGGAATCCAGTGTTGGGAGGCCTCCGCAAGAAATCCGTAGCAAAAAGTCTTCAATAACGACTTACGAAACAACACTTCTGAATCAGAAATCTGGAAAACAAAACCTGATCAATGAGTTCTTTAAAAAGGGATCCTAGGTGTGGGCCTTGGGACGGGGTCCTCGCTCAGGAATGCCTACTTTGGGCACCCATCGTACATGATTTCAGGGACCCTCGGCACAGAACCCTTAGTAGTGAACCCGTATGCAGGAAGCCTAGTCGGGAATCCTCAGCCGGGATTCCTCACAAATGGATCATCAGCCAGGGCGTCTCTAGAAAAGGCGTCCTTAACATGATGACTAGGGAGTCTTTGGTACGGATTCTTCAGTGGAGGATCCTTAGCAAGGGACCCTTAACGAGGATCTCTGGTATTGCACATCTTGTGACAGACACTTCGCAGGAAGTTCTTTTTAAGGAACGATTTTTCCTGCAAGCATTATTCCGGATTTCTTAATACGGACTCCTTGACGGTGAAGCCTTCGTAATGCACCTTGTAGTAAGGACCAACCCACTAAGGATTCAGGACTAATCGCTTCCTCGTAGAGAACGAGAAGAGCTGTATTATTGCAAGCTCGTTCTCAAAAAGGAGCCCATGGAAGCCGGCGCAAGGGATCCGCAGCAATAAATCCTTAGCGCAGAGTCCGCTGTAAGGGTTATGCAGTGACGGGTACAACGTACGGAGTCCTGAATAAAAAATGCCCGCGGCAGGGAGTCCTTAGTAAAGGCTTCGTTTGTCGGGGGCACATGAGCTGGATTCCAGAATAAGGAACCCTCAACCGAAACGACATCGAAAATAATCCTTGGCACTGATTCATTAATCAGAGATCCTTCGTAAAGAGCCCTACGCAACAATGCTTCCGTGAATCCTCTACCAAGTTTTCAAATCAATGAGAAACCCTCATTCGGGACCCCATCGTAGGGAATCCCTGGTAAGGAATACTTAGTAAAGAAATCGTTGGCGAAGAACCCGTCGCCTGGAGTCCTTAGTAAGCAACCCTTGATGCAGTAATTCCGAATCGGGAACCCTTCGCCAGGATTCCTTACTGAGGAATCGATTGTCAGGACTCCTTAGGAGTCCTTGGTAAGGCATCCTTCGTAATGAAAACGTTCGGAAGGAATCCTAAGTAGGGAATCCTTAGTCGGGAATCCGTAGTAAGGCTGGAAGGGAAGGAGAAGTGCGGGGAGGAGGAGGAGAAGGACGAGGAGGACGAGGTGTTGCCGACGGAGCTTGGCTTGCCACCCATGCACAGACTGGCTGCCAACGGTCCCTGGCGCTGCCTCCTCGCACAGGGGGCTGGGCCCTGGGGGGAAAGTCCCAGGACAAAAGAAGGTCCTCTGGATCCAGTGGTGCAGTTTTATTTGTCGGAGCGCATTTTGTTCCCAAGAACTTTCCCCCAAGGCCAAGCACCCCCCCAAACGGATTTTCTGTGTACGCCACCCACAAAGGGAATGTTACCGGAGAAAAACCCCAACCATCATCGTTTTGGGGCTATGGGGCTATAGGGCTATCAGGCTATAGGGCTATAAGGCTCTGGGGCTATAGGGCTATAGATAGGGCTACAGGGCTATAGGACTATAAGGCTACAGGGCTATAGGCATATCGGGCTATCAGGTTATATGGCTATAAGGCTATAGAGATATAGGGCTATAGGGCTACAGGACTACTGGGCTATAGGGCTATAGGGCTACAAGGCTATAAGGCTATAGGGATATAGGGCTACCGGGCACCCGGGCACCCCCGGGGCACCCCCGGGAACGCCCGGGCACCCGGGCACCCGGGCACCCCAGGGCACCCGGGCACCCAGGCGTGCAGCGAAAATCGCCGACCACCTCCCCCCCAAAGAGAAGGAAAGCAGTCCGAGCGACAGCCAGAGAGATAGGGAAAGAGAGGGTGAAAGTGAGAGAGCTGGAGTGATACATAGAGAGAGGGAGAAAAAACAAGAGAGAGAGAGAAACAGAGAGGGAGACAGAGGAATACATAAAGGAATCAAAGAGGCAGGGAGAGGGAGAGGGAGAGAGACACAGAGAGAGCGAGAGAGAGAGAGAGAGAAAACAACATGCAAGCTCGAAAAGCCCAGAACGACATAAGGCCTGAAATCCACCAGGCCCCCTTTGCACTGGAGTCAAAAAGGAGGTGCACCTTTGAAGGGGCCCAGGGGCACACGAATAAGTCGACAAAAACCCAAGGAATACCATTACGTTTACATATGTCACGGGTTTTCGTCTTCCCTCACACTTCCCATATGTTCCAATCACCGCCACCGTGCCTCTGGCACAAAATTGAATGCCTCAAGGCTCATGCGGCACTGGGAGGTCGCCGCTGTGCTGCTGCTGCTGCTGCTGCAAGAAGCATTGTAAGTCTTTACAGGCCCGGCCAACTGTGTCCCAAGCTTCCGGGCTGGCTCCCGTGAGCTTTGAAGTGTCTCTGTGCCCCCCCACCCCCACAAGCGCAAAGCGACCTCCCGAACCCTCCCATGAGTCCAAGACGGCCCTGGGTCGCGGCACGATCGCTCCAAGACGACCCAAGAGGCCTCCAAGACGCCACAAGAGGCCTCCAAAAGGCCCCCCGAAAGGACCCCAAGAGGCCAACATCACTGATTTGCCGTCGGTTCCTGACGGATCGGGGTGTTGTCGTCTTTTCGGCGGTCCGACGCTCCGAGACGACCTACGAGGCCCCCAAGACGGCTGCCGTCCATCGATGGGTTTCCCATGAGGAGGAGGAGGAGGAGGAGGAGGAGGAGGAGGAGGAGGAGGAGGAGGAGGAGGGGGAGGAGGAGGAGGAGGAGGAGGAGGAGGAGGAGGAGGAGGAGGAGGAGGAGAAGGAGGAGGTTCCAAAGAGCGAGTTATGGGAGACCCGAGGTCGCAGGGCGTCAAGCGCCAGCCCCACGACCTCAACAACAAAAAAAACGGCTCCTGAAGTTATGGGCAGCCCATTGGTCGCCAGAACCCCCTCGGGAATCTGGCGACTTATGGGTTTCCCAGACTTGTCCCCGCCGAGATAAGGGAAACCCATAGGTCGCCAGAAACCGTAGGGAATCTGGCGGTCGATGGGTCTCCCATGTTCTTGGCGGCCACCGGGGGGCAAGATCCCTCGGGATTGCCAGGATTTGCCCCCGCGGATAGATCGGAAACCCATGGGTCGCCAGCTTCGCTAAGGTTTCTGGCGACCTATTGGTTTCCCATAGTTCGGAATCTGGACCCCGCTCGCGGCCGCGAATGATAGGAAGCCCATAGGTCGCCAGATTCCCTAGGGTTTCTGGCGGCCTACGGGTTTCCAATATTCGGGCTTTGGACCCCGCTCGCCGCCGCGAATTTTTGGAAATCCACAGGTCGCCAGAAACCCCAGGGAATCTGGCGGCCTATGGGTTTCTGGTAATTCTGGATCTGAACCCTGCTCGCCGCCGCGAATTATGGGACACTCGTAGGCCGCCAGATTCCATAAGGGGTTTCTAGCGACCTATGGGTTCCCCATAATTCAGGATCTCGACCCCGCTCGCTGCCGCGAATCATGGGAAACCCACAGGTCGCCGGATTCCCTAGGGCTTTCTGGCACCCTGTGGGCTTCCCATACTTGGGAATCTAGCCCCGCTCGCCGCAGCGACTTATGGGAGACCCATGGGTCGCCAGATTGCTCAGGTTTTCTGGCGACCTATGGGTTTCCCATAAGTCGGCGGGGGCAACTTGGGAAACTCATGTGTCGCCCGATTCCCTGAGGGTTTCTGGCGACCTGTGGGATACCCACAATTCGGAATCTGGACCCCGCTCGCCGCCTCGAGTTATGGGACACCCATGGGCTGCCACATTCCCTATGGGTTTCTGGCGACCTATGGGTTTCCCATACTTCGGAATCTGGACCCCGCTCGCCGCCGCGAATTATGGAAATCCATAGGTTGCCAGAGACCATGGAATATCTGGCGACCTGTGGGATTCCCACAGTTCGGAATCCGGACACCGCTCGCCGCCGCGAATTATGGAAACCCATAGGTCGCCAGAAACCCATAGGTTGCCAGAGACCCACAGGGAATCTGGCGACCTTTGGGTTCCCCACAATTCGGAACCTGGACCCCGCTCGCCGCCCACGTTGCGCGAGCGAATTCGAATGCGACTGTCCAATACTTGCGCTGCGTCTGGAATTCTGTGCAATTCCACGGGGCCGCTAACGTGGGCGAATTATGGGAAACCCATAGGTCGACAGATTCCCTAGGGGTCTCTGGCGACCGATGGGTCCCCCATACTTCGGAACCTGCACCCCGCTCGCCGCCGCGAATTATGGTTTTCCCATAGTTCGGAATCTGGACCCCGCTCGCCGCCGCGAATGATGGGAAGCCCATAGTTCGCCAGAAAGCCTCAGGAATCTGGCAACCGATGGGTTTCCCACAATTCGGAAACTGGACCCCGCTCGCGGCCGCGAATGAGGGAAACCCGGCGGTCGCCAGAAACCCTATGGAATCTGGCGGCCTATGGGTTTCCCATAGTTCAGAATCTGGATCCCGCCTACCGCAGCGAAGTATGTGAAACCCATGGGCGCCATATTCCCTAGGGCAATCGTCTATCTACGGATTTCCCGTAATTCCGAATTATAAGCCGCCAGACTACCGATGGGTTTCCCATAATTCCGAATCTGGACCCCGCTCGCCGCCGCGAGTTATGGGAAACCCATCGGTCGCCAGAAACACTAGGGAATCTGGCGGCCTATGGGTTAAGTCGGAACCTGGACCCTGCTCGCCTCCGAGAGTTATGGGAAACCCATGGGTCGCCAGATTCCCTTGGGTTTGTTGCGACCTATGGGTTGCCCATAATGCGGAATCTGGACCCCTCGCGCCGCCGCGAATTATGGGAAACCCATCGGTCGCCAGATTCCCGTCCTGGCGACCTATAGGTTTCCCATAATTCGGAATCTCGGCGCCGAGTCGCCCCGGGGGCAATCGTCTATGTAAGGGAAACCCATAGGCCGCCAAGACGGCCTAAGAGCGCTCCAAGACGGCCTAAGAGCGCTCGAAACCCCGGGAACTGCCCCCAAGACCACCGACCGCCCCAAGACGGCCTAAGAGCGCTCCAAGACGGCCCAAGAAGCGCCCAAGACGGCCCAAGGGGGCCCCAAGAAGTGCCCAAGAGAGGGAAAACGAAACGAACATCTGAGCATTCCGCCCCAAGAGGCCCACAGGAGGCCCCGAGAGGCGCCCAAGAGGCCCCAAGAGGCCCCCAAGAGGCCCCGAAGGGGCCCCAAGAATTCCCCAAGAGACCCAACAGACACCCCAAAACGGCCCCAAAACGACCCCCAAGAGGTCTCAAAACTGCCTTCAAGAGGCACCTGAATGGCCCCCCGCGACTCCAACGAACATTCAATAGGCTTTATTCCCATAACCCACGCACGGTGTCGGGATGGGCCGAAGGCCATTCGATTTTCTTGGGAATCAGCGTGTACTTGTGTCTGGGCCGACATTTCCCTCCTGAACCTTTTGTGCGTTCAAGCCTCAATGGCTTAGGCTTAGCAAGCACAGCGCTCACGGGCCCCATGGTTCCTCCTGTTGGCTGCCAGGGGGGGAGCCGCGTCGGTACTTTGGGCGCGGCGCGGCAAAAAAACACCGTCGGGCGAGGTGGGAGCTTTGACATTGCCGTGAACGTGGGGGGCGACGTATGGGGGGGGGGGGGAGAAAAGCCTGCGCCTCGTGTGCCCCACAGGGGCCCCCCCGGGGGGCCCCCCGAGCCGTCGCCCTTCCCCTTTCGCGGCGCCCGAGAGGCCTCGCCGCCGCCCGCCCCCGGGCACGCGGGCGCGGCCACCAGCGAGGTCACCGCGGCCGCGGCCCGCTGCGCCCACGTGAGCTCCCCGGCGCCCGGAGCCGCCATGCTCGCGCCGCCCCGCGGCGCGGGGGCGCGGCCGCCGAGGCCTCCCCTCGGCGGCCCTCGGAGGAGCCTGCGGCGGGACCAGGGCCGCGCGCGCGCGCCGAGCACGCGCCGGCGGAGGGGGCGCTACATCGGTCAGGGAGCTCTTGGGTGGCGCGTCGCCGCGGCGGCCCCGGCGACACGCTGTGCCTTGCGAGTGGGTGCCGTGTCAGCTCCGCCCCGCCCCGCGGGGCGTGAGACCGGGAGGATCTCGGGACGTTGGCGCCTGGGGACGCGGAGGTGGATCGAAGGTCGCTCCGCGGCGCGGTGGGCCAGAACTGGCGGAGCGACACGCCATCCAGAAGCTCGTGGCCGCATGCGGCCGTATTCACTTGGCGCCAACCGCCGTCAAGGGCCACGGGCTGGGGCCACAGTGGCGGGCCCCCCCCCGCGGGGCCCCTCTTCGGACTGCTGCTTCTGCGGGCGAGGAGCAGGCCACATGGCGTCTTCCACAACCCCTGAACCAAAAAAGTTTGCCATCTCTTGAGGGCGCATATTTTACTTCCGCCAGAGAAGCGATGGCAATTCCCTCGACGCTCGAAAGCGAGGCCCTTTTCTGGAACACCTCACATGTCACCGCGCCAGGCAGACGAAACCGACACCACGGCACCTACGGCAAACCTTGCGTCCGAGGCGTTCTCCCAAAGACGTAAGGCATCGAGTCGGCGGCAAAACTTTTTCGGTCGGCGACCGTGAGAGCTCCAAACGGCGGTAAAGCGGCGGCGGGGTGCGCCGAAGCACAGCTCGGCAATGAAGGAACGCGGGGAGGGCAAGCCGGCGGGGATGCGGCGGAAGCCACACTCAGACCGTGAAGGCCGTCGCGTGCGTGCCGAGGAGCATGTCCTCCTTCTCCTCTTCCTCCTCCTCCTCCTCCTCCTCCTCCTCCTCCTCCTGCTCCTGCTCCTCCTCCTCTTGCTCCTCCTCCTCCTCCCTCCTCCTTTCTTGCCTCCTCCTCCTCCTCTTCCTCATTCTCGTCCTTGTCGTCGTCGTCGTCGTCGTCGTCGTCGTCGTCGTCATCCTCGTCGTCGTCGTCGTCGTCGTCGTCGTCGTCGTCGTCGTCGTCGTCGTCGTCGTCGTCGTCGTCGTCGTCGTCGTCCATGTCGTCGTCCATGTCGTCGTCGTCGTCGTCGTCGTCGTCGTCGTCGTCGTCGTCGTCGTCGTCGTCGTCGTCGTCGTCGTCGTCCTCCTCCTCCTCCTCCTCCTCCTCCTCCTCCTCCTCCTCCTCCTCCTCCTCCCCCTCCTATTCCTCCCCCTCCTGCACCCGCGCCTGAGGGTTGTCGCAATTGCGTCCGTAGCCTCCCTGGGTCCCATCACAGTGGGACGGGCCAGCTTTGAAAAAAGGCTCCTCAAGCCGAAAGGGGGCGGGCTACCCCGAGAGAGGACGGAGCACGACGGACGGGGGCGACCCGAGAGACCAGACAGCAGAGGAGGAGGAGGAGGAGGAGGAGGAGGAGGAGGAGGAGCATGAGGAGGAGAGAGGAGGAGGAGGAGGAGGAGGAGGAGGAGAACAGGAGGAGGAGAAGGAAGGAGGAGGAGGAGGCACAGGAAGGAGGAAGAGGAGGAGGAGGAGGAGGAAGAGGAGGAGGAGAAGGAGGAGGAGGAGGAGGAGGAGGAGGAGGACGAGGAGGACGAGGAGGAAGACGAGGAGGACGAGGAGGACGAGGAGGAGGAGGATGATGAGGAGGAGGAGGAGGAGCGGGGAAGGCGCGGAAGAGAGGGAGAGCAGCAGGCACGACGAGGAGGACTGGACGGAAGGAAGAGGATGTCCCAGCTCACCAGTGAAACCCCGAAGCGCCCTCCCCGATAGCAGGCAGCACCGAAGGCGTTCCGACCAGGGGTCCCTACACAGGCGGCGGAACCATGGAGGGCGCATAAGGGGGGTCACAGGCGCTGGGGCCTCTAATCTGAAGGGGCCCCAGGACACACAAATAAATACACACAAATAAACAGATTCCCCATAGTTTCCCATATCTTCTGGGTTTCTGTCTTCCCAACCACTTCCTACATTTTCCGATATTTTCTTGGGAATCGAAGATTAATTGTGTCTGTGTGTTTCTTTTCCTCCTGATAATCAACCTGCTGCCGGTGCCGTTGCCCGTCCACCCCGCCCATCCCCGCATCGCTTCTTCAAGCCCCACCCTCGTCGCCCAGGGACGCGGGCGTGGCCGTGGGGGGAGTGCACAGCGTCGACGGCCGTCTGAGCGCTACTGGGGGTGCGCGGCCGCTCTGGCCAGCCACGGGCCGACGGCTGGGCGGAAGCGCGGCGCCGCATCCGTGGTGCCAGCGTTGGAGTGCAGCCCAAGGGCCGCGGACGTTGTCTTCGCGGCCCTGCGGGGTCAAGCGCCCCGCGCGCGATTCTCTTCGCGCGACTTGCGAAGGATGCCGCGGGCGGGAAGGGGGAGGAGGAGACGGAGGCGAAGAATGTCGAAAACGAGCGGAGGGGAAGGAGCGGGGGTGCGACTGGTGTCCAGCAGGCGGCCACGGCCTCGCCAGGCAGCGTCCTGGTGGGGCCCGAGGCGGCAAGCATTGATTCAAGAGGGGATGGCGCCGGCGCTAGCCAGGCGGTCCTGCGCTGCCTGCGCGCCGCTGGGCGCGCGGCGGCGGTGCTCGAACCCAATGATGGGCAGGCCGCCCAACGAGGTGAGATGGACCGCGGTTGCGCTACCTCCTCCGAGGCGGGGGCAGGTGCCAGCGCCACCTGGGCCTCCACTGCTGGGCGCGTCACGCGTGGGCGAGGCGGCGGAGGAGGGCCGCAGAACAAATGCGCGAGGGCCCGGGCCTCCCGCGAAAAACTCGCGATGGGCCTGGGCCTCCCGCGGGAAATCCGCGAGTGTCCTGGCCACCCGGGGACCAACCCGCGGAGCGCGCCAAGTTTTCCATCAGGCGCGGCGCCACGCGTGCAGGCACAACTATGAAGGGGCCCCAGGACACACAAATAAATGCACACAAAGAACAAGATTCCCTACAGTTTCCCATATTTTCTGGGTTTCTGTCTTCCCCCCCACCTCCCATATTTTCCCATCTTTTCCTGGGAGTCGACGATTCATTGTGTCTGTGTGTGTCCTTCCCCTCCTGAAGCCAGGCGGCTCGGGCGCAAAAGCCCGAGCGAGGGAAAGGAGCCCGAGCACCTCCCGAACGGGGAGTGCCAGCAGGCGCAGCCAGGGGGCCTCCGCTGGACGGGCGGCGGGGCCTCCGCTGGACGGGCACGCGCCGCGCGGCTTCCCCGGCCCTCGGGCTGCGGCGCTCGGCTGCTCGTCCCCTTCTTTCCGGCCCCAGGAGGAGGAGGAGGAGGAGGAGGAGGAGGAGGAGGAGGAGGAGGAGGAGGAGGAGGAGGAGGAGGAAGGGCTTCCGGCGGCCCCGTCGCCGACTCGGGGCCAGGGCGGGCGGCTGCGCAGGGCGGGAGAAGAGGGCGGCGCCAAGAGGCGAGGACAGGCAGGGCGGGGAAGGTCTGGAGAGTGCCGCTCATGGCCGGCGTTCGGGATCGGCGGCGAAAATCGCACCCGCCGGTACCAGGGCCGCGCCTGGAGTTCGGGTTCGTCCTCTCGTGCCTCGTCCGGGCTTTCCCCGGAAGTGTCACCCTGGTCCTCAGCGAGCCGGGTGAGCTCTTCGACGTGGGCTTTAACCACCTGCCAGGGCCTGCGAATAGAAGCTGGTATGAAGCAAGCGTTTCAATGCTTGGCGGGATCTGACCAGAGCTCCTCGCGCGGATCAGCGGCGCGCCGCGAGATATATATATATATATATATATATATATATATATATATATATCCCGTGACCCCATGGTGTCCCACGCCGCGAGAACGTCTAGGACAGCGTGCCCCTTCTCCCCGCGGCGCTTCCTGAAGCGGTAGAAGGCCGCGAGCTCTACGATGGAAGCGTTGCCATATCGGAGCTGGGCCTCCTTCGGGGGCGCGGAGCAGGCATGGCGGCCTCCCCAGGTTTGCATGATCTCGGAGAGGGCGTGGAGATGCTCGGTGCCCTGGTCTCGATCTGCCTCCTCGGCTCGGACCTCCATCGCCCCCATCTGCCCCCCCGGCCCGCGCGCGAGGCGCGAGGGGCCGCCGCTGCACCGACCCAGGCCCCGACGAAGCCGCCCGCGGCGGCCTGGCCTCCAGGGGCGGCGCGGCCCCGGTCCAGGCGCGCCCCCTGCGAGGCGGGGAGGTCGTCCACACCCACCGCCTGGCAACCGACGCCACGGTGCCCCACTGGGCGGTGGACATGGACATCTGATATATGTTGGCCCCCGGGGGACCGAACGTGTTCGCGTCCACCGCCCGCCGAGGTCCCCGAAAATTGATCCTCCAGGCGGCGGTCGCGCAGGAGTTCCCGCCTCGGACGCGCCCCCGCCGCGCGGGGCGTCACGTCAGCGAGCGGGGGTTACTGCGCTGTCGCGCGCGCACCCCCCCCCAAAAAGGAACTAGGATCGGAACGTATCGGAACGTCGGGCGTTCGGTGCGGGAGCACTGCGCGCACGCGGAGAAGGGCTGGGCAGCGCTTGGTCCCAACAGTGGCACGTTAACTTAAACTCCCTCTGGCCTGCGAGCCGCGGCCCCACACCATGCCGAGGAAAAACAGGCCTCCGATGGCCGCGCCGGGCCGCCTTCGCTTGCGGACGCGCAAGCGGGTGACAACTCGGCAGCAAGCGGGGGATGCTGCGCTGGTAAGAGTGGCTGTGGTGTCTGAGGTGCCTCCTGTGCGGCGGTCAGGGCTCGGCGCTTTTGCGCTCTGGCGGAGGCTGAAGCGACGCACTCGAGAGTGACTCTGCGGAGGGGTGGGCCTCGCTGAAAACATGCGCTCTCGGTTTCGCTGTTGCGGCCGATTCTGTCCGCACGGTGTCCAGGACACGAATGTGTCACGGTTTTGTCGACTTCGGCGACTGCGTACTGGTAGCTCCGCTCGTCGGTACACTTCCCAGGAGGTCGGTGACGACATGATGCAGAGAGGAGTGCAGCGTCGGCGCAAGATGGTGGCCTTCTACGCCTGGTTGCATAGCCCGTGCGGCGGATGCAGCACGAAATCCCGCATCGGCAGCTGCACTGCCCCACGCTGTCCCGCAGGATGCGGAGAGCTCGCGCTGACCTGGTGCTTGCGGCCGTAGCTGTTCGGCTGCGCCTCCGGAGAACAACCGACGAGAGCCCCGCCGCTGCGGGGCCCCTCAGCCCCGCCGCTGCGCTGGGGCCGCCTGAACACGTTTCCTGGGGCCGCCAGGAGGCTCTTCCTGGGGCCGCCCGGAGAAGTGTTGCAACCAACGTACTGCACGCGAGAATCCAGCAATACACCTGCGCACCGGACTGTACTGTGCACCCCAAACGTATCGCACCCCCACAGAAACCTGTTGCACCAGATCTGCTGCACCACCCCCTCTTCGCTGGACCCCTGTTGGGGGTCAATCAGACCGTCGCACGTCGCTCACAGCCGGCCTTGATTGGACAGGACACGCGAGAGGACTCCAGACCCTCCCGAGGGCCACATCGCCATAGGAGCGTAAGAAGGCGCGTGTCGCGAGGCACAGGACACAAGGGTACCCTCGAGCTGGCAGGGTCGACCTGTTAATCCGGGCCGACTGTATTTCCCTGACCACCACGCAGGCAGAGGAACAGTCGGCCCCCACGGACCCGCAGAAGAGGCGCATGAAGAAAAAACGTCCTACGAAGCTACTTCAGATGATGTTGACTGGCTGGGCGGCTACGTCGAATAGGAGCTGCTGTATGCCAAACGCCAGCAACGGACTTTGTGACGGTTCGGCGCGCCACGGGAGGGCGAGCAGGTCAGACGACAGCCCCCTCCCGATCTGTGCCCGTCGGCGGCGCGCCCGGGGGGGCGGGGGGGGGGGGGGAAGTGGAGACGGAGTAGGCCCCCTCAGAGCGCGGCGGGGCCTCTCAGACGCCCCCCCGGCCTTCGTTGGCGGCGCGCACAACTCGCCATCGCTCGGACGCCCATTCCTCGTGTTTTTTCGGTTTGGTGTGTGTGTGTGTGTTTGTGTTTGTGTTTGTGTTGGTGATTTTGTTTGTGTGTTTGTGTGTTTGTGTGTTTGTGTGTTTGTGTGTGTTGTGTGTTTGTGTCTTTGTGTCTTTGTGTATTTGTGTCTTTGTGTTTTTGTGTCTTTGTGTCTTTGTGTGCTTGTGTGTTTGTGTGTGTGCGTGCGTGCGTGCGTGCGTGTGCGTGTGCGTGTGCGTGTGCGTGTGCGTGTGCGTGTGCGTGTGCGTGTGCGTGTGCGTGTGCGTGTGTGTGTGTGTGTGTGTGTGTGTGTGTTTGTTTCGCCGAATGATCAAGGATGCTCCTCGATGGTCCTCGCCGAAGGAAAAATGCACACGTCCGAGCGATGCCAAGACAAGGGGGATGGGGGGGCGGCTTCTTGGAACCACCCTGCTTCTTAGGAGGCCCCGGCCTGGCGTCCCCCGACGAGGCCCGTGCCCTTTGAGAAGCAGGGGCGCCTCCAGGAGGCCTCCCCCCCCCCTCCCCCCTCTGCCCCCCCCTGCGCGCCGCCGACTTCTGGGGCGCTCTCCGCGTCTTCGGGGACCCGCCATGGCTCGGACGTCCACTCCTCGTGCAGCTTTCGATGCCGCGCGTGCTTTTTTGTTTTTTCTTCTCGCCAAGTCACCCAGGAGGCTCCTCCGTGGTCCTCGCGGAGGAAGCAGTGCACACCTCCGAGCGATGCCGAGAGGGAAGGGCTCTCGGACCACGCTCCCGGGGGGCCAGAGGGCCGCCGAGGCTGCCTTGGAGGGCCCGCCGCCCCCCCTTCTCTCTCACTCTTCCCCCCCCTTGGGCGCGCCGCCGAGTCTCGGGTGGGTGGCAGCGCGAGGTCGGGCACGTCCTCCGAGGGGATCGGGGAGAATGAACCAAAAACGATCAAGATCAAAAGATTCCCAAATGGCCCGAAGCAGGTGACAGATCGTCCCCTGCCTGTTTGTTTTGGCTATCTTTGAGCCCTCCTCCTGCAGAGGTCAGGCATGTCCTCCAAGGGGATTGGCGAGAATAAGCCAAAAACGATCAACATCAAAAGATTTCCAAATGGCCCGAAGTAGATGACAAATCGTCCCCTGCCTGTTTGTTTTGACTATCTTTGAGCCCTCCTCCTGCAGAGGTCGGGCATGTCCTCCGAGTGGATTGTGGACGATACATCAGAAGTTACACCTGAGGAAACCCCAATCAGTGGATGCTTTGAAGCTTAATGCTATGGATCTTGAGATCGATTGTGATATCGATCATAAGATCGACAGTGGAATCGATAGTGAGGACGATTGTAAGGTCGATGACCCCAAGAAACAATCAGACACTATTCCCAAATGGCCCAGACTAGTTGAAAAATCGTCCCCTGGCTAGTTTTTGGACTGTCTTTGAGCATTCCTCCTGCAGAGGGACGGGCCCGACTTGAGGGTAGTGGGGGATGACGTAAGACCCGGGTACGGGGAACTCGGGTTGGCCTGACGGGGCCATCACAAAAATAACGAGACACAATCTGAAATTTGGCGCGACCTCCCCCCGCAAACATCCCACGAAAACTGGGCCGTCAAGGTCAAGGACACGCTCGTCAAAGAACGCCGCCAAACTCGAGATCTGGCTCGATCGAGTCTTGCGCTCCCCCGATGGTGGGGGGTGACCCGCACGAGGGGCGGCAGGCGCAGCGCCAGACCGAAAGACGCCCGCAGGGAGCCAGCAGGGGCCCACAGGGAGCCGGGCAGGGGCCCCCCCTCTGGGGCCCCGTCCTCCCCCCCCCCTTCGGGCCACCCGCCGTTCAGGGGGCCACCTGCGAACCCTACCGCCCCCCCCTCCCGTGCATGGACAATATAGATTCGAACCCCTGCACATTCGAGGGAGATTCTCAATCACCCCCGCGCCCCTGGCATGAATGCTGATATCAGTGAAGGCGGTGCTGCGGGGTTCGAATATTTCCACTCACGCCCCCCCCGTCGCCACGCCATCGATACTCATTTCGGGAGGTCTGGGGGGCATCTTGGGCCGCAGGGATCGAATATAATGCCCAGGTACTGTCCCCCTCCGAAATCGTGGGGGGCAGGAGTAGGGTTCGCATGCCGCCATTGCCACCCACCCGAGAGTCAGGACGACGGAGGCCTCGCATTCCTCCGTGGCGATCTTGGGGCGCACAGGGCTTCCGCCGGCCAGCGGCGGGCGGCCGGCGGCCGCCGCCCGGGGGGCCTCGGCCAGCGCCTCGGCGGCCGCGCCCGCGGCAGGACCAGGCGCCGGCGTTTCGGGCGCCTCGGCCTCCTCCGCCTCGCGCGCGCCCGCGCCCGCGCCCGCAGCGAGGGGGCGCGGCGGCGGCGACTGGCGGCGGACACGGAGGACGGCCAGGTCGAGCACAGCGAGGGGCAGGACGGCAGCGACGGCGACGGGCGGGCGGTCGGCGGCGGCGACGGCCGAAGGACCGCGGACAACGACGAGGACGGCGCGGCAGCGAAGACGACGGCAGCGGCGGCGGCGGCGGCGGCGGCAGCGGCGGCGGCGACGACGACGACGACGACGAAGACTACTGCTCGCCTTGGCCACCGACCACCTCCGCCTCCGCATCAGCCTCCGCTTTTTCCTCGAGGAGACCCGACGGCGAAGGCGACCTCAAAAGTCGACCCCAAACACTGGCTAATATCCGCAAGCGTCCGAAAACCTCGATCCTCAACCCTCGAATGCGATTATGACGACAACGGCGGCGGCAAAGGCGACGACCCCCGACCTGTATGGGGCATCTTCTGAAGAATCTCGCCGCGGCCACCAGGGTGGCGCGCCAGGAAGGCCAGAGAGGGTCCAAGAACATCGATCATCGATCCTCGATCGGTCGACCAGTTGACACGGCGGCGACGAAGACCACGACAGTAGCGACGACGACGGCGAGCGCTTGCCTCGTCGTAGCCCATCTCGTCCTCTTCCTCTTCTTCCACCTCCTCCCCCTCCTTATCCAAATGAGTATCCTCCTGCTGCTCCTCCTCCTCGTCATCATCATCATCACTGTCGTCATCATCATCATCATCATCATCACCATCATTCTAACCATCAGTATCATCAGCACCACTATCTTCATCATCATCATCATCATCATCATCATCATCACCATCAGCATCAGCATCAGCATCGTCATCATCATCATCATCATGAATCATCATCACCACCAGCATCAGCATCACCACCGCTCTCAATATCATCATCATCATCACCATCATCTTCATCACCACCACCACCATCATCATCATCATCATCATCCTCATCATCATCACCATCATCACCACCACCATCAGCATCAGCATCATCGTCATCATCATCGTCATCATCATCATCGTCGCGTTCCCTGCCCCGAAGGCCCCCCCAATGTGTGATGGGGGAGGATCAGATAACCTACCCTACCCAATTTCCGCAGGATGAAGACAATAGAATTCTCTCCTCGCTCGAATATATAAGTCACGAAGCCTGAATGTCAACTCTGTGAGCCAAAATGGCCACGGATAAAGGAAAGAGGTAGGTAAGAGAGGGCACACCCTCACACACCCCGTCGCAAAACCCATCCGACGAGAGGCCGAAACCTAAAGTATAGAACGTGAGCAACCTTCTCTAACCCTGAGCAGAAACTCCCCACGCATCCGTCTTCAGAAACCCAATAGGCAAGGTCACGCAATGTACGACACATTGAATTTCAAGGGTCGCAACTGTGAGGCGCCAGCCCCGAACAACAACTCTACATTGCCGTCGACGGCAATGTAGAGTTGTTGTTCGGGGCACGCGCGCCGCGCAAGTCTGGAGCGAAGGAGATACCGAGGCGAGCTCGAGCGCACAGGCAGAGCGATAGCGGCGGAGCGCACAGAAGCCAAACTTGCCTCAGGCGGATCTCTTCAGGGCACGCTAGTGGGAAGCGGCGCACCAGACGCGGCAGCGGTGCGCCGCGTGCACGAATAGTGCACCAACCCAATGTTCAAAACATCGTTGAAGTCCTCGCCAAAAAATCGGCCACGTAAATCTAGTGTAAGCCTTGCGTTGAAAAGTCGGTATCGCTACTTTGGGCGGAGGGCCAACCCGCTGAGAAATCTGCCCTGCTTCGGATTGACCCTGGTCTGTGATATATATATATATGTATATATATATATATATGTATATATATATATGTATATATATATACTAAAACACAAAACTCCGCGAATCCATAACGGCGTCAGCTGGGCCTCATACTGACTAGGACTGTCCAGCCGTACACATAAATCTGCATGTGAAGCGTGCGCCAAGGAGGTTCGCAATCCGAAATGCACATCATGTGCGCATGCAAGTGCAAGCAGGGTCACATCGAATCAAACTTTTCCACCACATTGGACGCGGCAGTGCTTTTTGATGAGATTGCAAGCCTGGGTTGCCCAGCGAACTCCGCCCGGTCGGCCAATATTGGCATGCGGGCAAAAGAAATTTGCACGAACAGCTGGCCTGCAAACGTAGCCCACTCATGTAGACAGCGGGAAAAAAGACCTGACAAATTCTGTCAATCTCACCCGCGCCAGCGGATGAACCGCGCGCGCCGCCGCCCGCGGCGGGCGCCGCCCTGGCGCTCGCCGAACTCGCGGGGCACGCGCCAGCCCCCGCTCCGCTGGCATGGGAGGCGGCAGCACCGCGACCGGAGTGGCCGCGGCGCGCGGCGGGGGGACCGCGAGTAGGTCCGGCCCCCTCTCGCCCCACATCGCGGTCATCTCTGCCAGCAATGCCAGGCAAGGCCGCCGCGCGGCCGCGGCGCAGAGGGCGCCCGCCCAAGTGCGCGCGTCGGTTCGCGATCGTCCAGTCGCCGGCGCGCTGCGCCAGCTTGGCGACGCACCTGCGTGGTTGGGTTATGGCAGGTGCTCCGGCGGGCGTCGTGAAGGCCGCGTTGCTGCGCTTGGCCTCTGAGGCCGGAGGCTGGTGACAAGCCAGATGTTGGCTGCAATCAAGCACGCGCGCGTCGGTCATCTGCTTCGCGGCGGGGCGTGTCCAATGGGGGCCGTGCAAGCCGAAGACCAGGGTCCCGGCGCCGGCGTCCTTGATCTGGGCGCGCCAGTCAGGCGGAGAGTCGAGGACGCGGTGAAGCTCACCCTTCATCACTTCGCGCGTGATCCACAGCATGCAGTAGTTGGTGCAGGGGGGCGCGGGATCGGACAACGACCGAACTGATCTCCCGTAGTCGGCGTTGAGGATGGCGTCGAAGACGCGGTCCATCAGTGCCTGTGATGTGTCCCGTTCCATTTCCAGGATCCAGACGGGACGTCCTGGCCCTGCTACCCATTTCTGCCGGGGCAAGTCGGCCGGGCCAGCCTGGCGGGCCAGCGCGACAATTTCCTAGCGCGCCGAATCCTTGGCTTGGGCCCCTCGACGCCGTAGGTGTCGACAGGGCCCTCATGAATAAGGTCGTTTAAATCGCTACGGGCGGCGTCGCGGCCGAGGAACGCCATGCCAATGTGTCCAAAACCACCCGGCCCACGAGACGACGCGGGCCGAGCACGGACATTCAAGCTCGACGTCGTCGGTGCATCGTTGCAGGATGAGCTGGGCGATGCGGTGGCCCTGCTCGACCGCGTGGGTCCGCGGACTGGCGTTGTGCATCCAGACCTTGATCTCTCCGCGGTATTCTGGGCCCACGCCGCTGGCGATGTCGATGCCTCTGAGAGCCAGACCTGAGCATGGGGCAACACGCATGAATTCACCCTGCGGTCTCAATGCGGCTACGCCCATGGGCGCCAATCCCCAACCATCAATCGCGACACTGGCGTCGGAACAGGCGTGGAGGTCGCGACCAGCACAGCTGAAGGAGCTACGAGAGGGCGCCCTCGCATTCGGACTGGGAAGCTGGATCTTCAGTACGTTAACTTCTGGTGTCCTGGTGATCTTTGTTCAGCAGTGCTGCGTCTTCATCGGCGTCGCGGCGTTCCTGGCCATCGCTGCCCACCGCCAGCACCGTGAGCTGCTTGGGCGGCAGGGCTCCAGAGCGCGGCTGGACCTCGCCGAAATCGTCGACTGGATTGCAGAAGTGCCCACTCGGCGCCGTCTCCAAATCGACTCCAGGTGCTATCGCAGCCGCCTTGCCCGAGGGAGGTGAGGCGTTTGCGATTTACGCCTGTCTCCACCGCCCCGCTGGACTGCGCGGGACGCAGACCTAACGGGACAGGGAGGTCAGCGCCGGCGCCCTCCACGGACGGAGCGCGCATGCTGCGCTGACTGGTCGCGCCGTGATGTCGTCGCTACCTGTGACCCAGTGCTTAGGGCTGCCACGCGCAATGGACTGGAACTTCTCCTCTGAGGGCAGCAATTTCGCCAGCCGGGCCCCCCGCGCCAAATTCGCGGCGAATTCCATGCCCCAGAGATTGGCCCAGGCGCCCGTGTCAACGATGACGCCTCGCGGGGCGTCGTCGAGAATATTGCGCGCCGTGCTCGGGCCGACCGACGCTGGACACCAATGTCTCGCGGCCGGCGAACCACGTGGCCACCCTCCCAGATGGTTGGCTAACGCGTACTGGCCTGTCTGAGCAATCCAGAGGGCGACTCTGGCACTGGCGGCGACGTGGGTGCCAGTGCTGATTGCGGTGGCCACATGGAGCTCGATCCGCGCGGCGCGCCGATGCTGAATGAGGCCGCTGACGGCACGCATGCCTAGCTCCGCAATCGCGCGCCAGAAGCTGGCGGCGCGGGGACGGCGGCGCGCGCGCTGAGACCGCCCGACCAGTCGCGCCCCTGGGCGTGTCCCAGGCGGAAGGCACCGCTAATTTGTGTCCACTGTGGTGGTACGGGTGATGCTGGGGAAGCTGTCGGCGCCGTGGGCGCGGCCGGCGCTGGCCCCCCCGCCGCTGCCGCGCGGGCCTGCGGCGTGGTCGCAGGGCCCCGATGGCTGGACAGAGGCTTGCACGCGGCCCATGAGGTCGGCCATTTCACGTCGTAGTCGTCGCGGTTCGGCGCCGCGTGGGTTGGGCGCGATAAAAGGGGCTGCGCTGCCCCAGCCCATCGCGACCGCTGACTGCGGCCAATCTGCTGCCGCGAGCCGTCGGGCGACGAACTGGGGGGGGGGGGGCGGCTGTAGCTGGCCGCCGATCTAGGGGTCAAAGCTCTGCAAGGGATCACTCTCAATAGGGCCCGCTATCATCCAGGCCGCGCGCGCGCGTCAAGGGCTGCTGCTCAGCTAGGCGCGGCGGCCCTTGCTGTCCGAGGCGCGCGAATGGCGCGGGCGCTGGCGGCGGGGCGCAGGCGCCGAGGAAGAGAGCGCGCCCTGGGTCGCGACGCAAGGGGCAGTCGCGCACGAGGTTTCTTCTGACCCGCGCTCGCGGCATGCGACGCGCGCCCCGTCGAGGCCCATCGGTTTGCTTTGTTGGCCCGAACCCGCGCCGCCAGCCCTGGACTGCCCTTCCCCCTTGCCTTTCCCACATCTGGAACCCGCGAACGTCTCTGGTCATTTTCGGACAAATGAGCCTTCACCGTCGCCCGCGCCTTTCCGTTCAACGACCCTCCGGGCGCGGCGCGCGGGCCCGCGGTTGCCGAAGCGTCGCCAGCGCGTTGCGGCGCGCCCACAAGCCCAAAATGCATGCGCACCGCGCTATTCCACAGGAGGGTCGCGTATGTCGGGGCCGTCGGCGGCCATTTCTCCTTCGCCGAATGAGCTGACGGTGTCGGCGTCGGTGCCTGAGTCAGCGCCGCCTACTGGGGGTGCCTCCTGCGCTGGTGGTGCTGGCGCAGGTGGGCCTGGTACCGCTCCCGGCGCAGCTGGGCCCGGGCCGCCCCGGCTCGATCTGGCCGCAGCGTCATGGACGCTCTCAGCCAGATCTTGCAAATTGGCCGCTGAGGCGAAAATGCTGGGCGATCCCTCGACCGCGCGCACAAAGCGTCGCACTTGCCCAGTCATGCGCGCGCGTGTGAGCCGTGCTGCGTTGGTCGGGCATGTCAAGTTGTAGTCCTGCAAGAGCATGGTCACTTTGATGCCTGAATCTCCGACCGCGCGCACGAGGGGGGCGGCTGCGACGCTCGCGGCCGATCATGAGTTGACCAGCTCGTTGTGCGCGGTTGAAGAGGATGTTAAAGCGCGCGAGGAAGTTGTTGGTAAGCTCCTGCGGCAGTCTGTCGAAGTTCAAAAGTGCCGAGACTGCCGAGGCGCGCTCATCCTCGCCAAATTGCCCCCGTCGCTCGGCCAAGCCGTGCATTCGGGTGGTCATCGGCGGCGCTGGGTCTGCGCTGGCGCGCCCGCCTTGAATCAGGACAGCTGGCGGCCACTCATCCAAGAACTCACGATCCATGTCTGCGCGTCGTCAAGATGCGAAGGCTGCCCGGCGAAACACATTGAGGTCTGCGTTCGCCACTGACAAGATCATCACCTCCCACGCCCATCGCTGGAAAGGCACTCGAGATTGTCCCTCGGGCCCCCCCGCGCGGAGGCGTCGCACGTTGCCGCCGCCGCCGCCGTCTGCGCGCGCGCAGGTTCGGCAGCTGGCCACGGCAATCATGCCCAGTCCGATGGCCTTCCATCCGGGGTGGGGGCCCCTCCATATAGCGGCGCTGCTCCGACCGTGGGCCTCGGAACCGCCGCGGGCTCCTGTCCTGGATGTTTCCCCCTCGTCAACGTATTGGGCGTGGCATTCCGTCGCGTCGTCGCGGCGATTTCGGCGCTCAACATAGTTGTTGGAATACCCTTCGCGCGTCGTGTCGCCACTGTGATGAATGCCACCGACTGCGCGATCGTAGAGAAGAGTGCGCATCGGGATCTGGCCCAGCCAGACTGAAGGGAATGCATGGGTGTGGTGATAAGTCATGTTCCAAGATATCGTAGACACGTGGTCCCAGGTCTGTTTCGCTGTCCCGTAGAAGGCTGACAACGCAGTCGCCGGACCCTCTGCGGACTTCCCGCCCTTCTGTATCTCTTCCCAAGGCTCTAGTAACATAGTTGCGAATAGCTCGGGGCCCTTGGCCGCAGCCGATGATGTGAACGTTGCAACGAAAAATTGTTCATTACTGACGGCTGGCGGATCCAGGAACGGCCTGTACACAATCTGAACACGCCCCGGGTAAGGAGCACGCGGGGGCGGCAGGGCGCCGCGGTCTCTATAGTGGTCGATAAGGTTGTCCTCGTGCAAGTTGTCGTAAGACAAATGCGGCGCCCCTGCCGCAAAGGCTGGGGGGATCACCGCGAAAACGGTTCAGCGCGTTGGCGTACTGGACGCGCGAATACGGGGGGATGTGGAAGTCCTGGTCGTCGGGACTGGACGAGGGGAGTGCGCCGCGCGGGCCGTGGCGGAGGCGTGGAATGGGACCGAAGGTCTGCTACCACCTACGGGTTGAAAGGGTCGATGAAAGCGGAACGTTTTGCTTGAGGACAATTGTGGTAACGTGGTTCAAACGAGACAACAAAGAACGCGATGGGCGGCCATCCTTGAGCCACACAGCCACAAGGGAAACGGGCATGAAAATGGGCAGGGCAAGAGCAGTGCTACCGTTCGAACGGGAGGAGGAGGAAGAGGAGGAGGAGGAGGAAGACGAAAATGATGAGGAGGGATGAGGAGGAGGCGGGAGTGGGGGATCAACACAAGTTTGTATGGAGAGTTCAAAAATGGTTGTAAAAACGGCTCAACGATCTGAAGGTTCAAAAAATTGCCCTAGCCTTGAAGGCACGATCCGTGTGAAGGGGTGCGCACAATTGGCCGATCGACGCCGTCTCGGGGCTCGCGCGTTGGGGTTAGGGAAAGTCTCTGGCCCTTGGACGAGGGGAGTAGGCCTGGGAAAAGGGGTGGTCCACAATTGGTTCCCTACCTAGGCTCTGCCTAGAAAGGTTCTTACTCTCTGGGCTTGAAGGGGCCGGGCAATGGAAAGCGCCCCGGGCGGTTCCCCCAGCATCCGCCCCGCGGTTCCCCCAGTTGCGCCCCCTGGGTTCACCCAGCTTGGCTAAACTTAGCTTAGCTTAGCTTAGCTTATCTCATCTTAGCTTAGCTTAGCTTAGCTTTGCCGATCCTAGCCTAGTTTAGCTTAGCTGGGCTTCGCTGAGCTTATCTCATCTTAGCTCAGCTTAGCTTGGCCTAGCTTAGCTTAGCCAACCCTAGCCTAGCTTAGCTTAGCTCAGCTTAGCTTAGCATAGCTTAGCTTACCTTAGCTTAGCGCAGCAAAGCAAAAGCAAAGGCAAAGGCAAAAGCAAAGGCAAGAGCAAGAGCAAAAGCAAAGGCAATGCGAAACAAAAGCAAAACCAATGCGAAAGTGAAGATGTAGATGTAGATGTAGGTGTAGGTGTAGATGTGGATGTAGGTGTAGACGTAGATGTAGATGCAGGTGTAGATGTAGGTGTAGATGTAGATGTAGATGTGAGTTTCGCGGTTGATGTTGATGTAGATGCAGGTGTAGATGTATATTCCCTACCTAGGCTCTGCCTCAAAGGGTTCTTATACTCTCTGGGCTTAAAGGGGCCGGGCAGTGGAAGGCGCCCCGGGCGATTCGCCCAGTATCCGCCCCGCGGTTCCCCCAGCTACGCCCCCTTAGCTGAGCGTCGCTTATCTCATCTTAGCTTAGCCTATTCCAACTTAGCTTAGCTTGGCCTCACTTAGCTTCGCTTAGCTGTAGCTCAGCTGTAGCTTAGCTTAGCCTAGCTTAGCCTAGCTTAGCTTAGCTAAGCCCAGCCTAGCTCAGCTTAGCCTAGCCTAGCGTAGCGCAGCATTAGCATAGCATAGTATAGCATAACATAGCATACCATGTCATAGCGCAGCATAGCACAGCGCAGCATACCATAGCATAGCATAACATCATCTCGCGCAGCATCGCATATCATGACATATCATAGCTTATCATATCACAGCGCAGCATAGCATATCATAGCGCAGCATAACACAGCATATCATAGCATAGCGCAGCATAGCATAGCATAGCATAGCGCAGCATGCCATATCATAGCGCAACATAGCACAGCGCAGCATAACATATCATAGCATAACATCATCTCGCGCATCATAGCATATAATGACATATCATAGCTTAACATATCACAGCTCAGCATAGCATATCATAGCGCAGCATAGCATAGCCTAGCATAGCATAGCGCAACATGGCATGTGTTTGTGCGAAGGCAACGCAAACACAAAGCAAAGCAAAATCAAACCCAAAAGCAAATCAAAAGCAACAGCAACAACAAAAGCAAAAGCAACGGCACAGGCAACAACCAAGGCAAGAGCAACAGCAAAGGCAATGCAAAGCAAAAGCAAAACCAATGCGAAATTGTATATGTATATTTAGATGTAGATGTAGGTGTAGATGTGGATGTAGGTGTAGATGTACATGTACATGCAGGTGTAGATGTTGGTGTAGATGTAGATGTAGATGTATATGTGAATGTAGTTTGTAGATGTAGATGTAGCTGTAGCTGCAGGTGTAGATGTATGTGCCACTGTAGATGTAGCTGTAGGTGTAGATGTGCATGTAGGTCCAGATGTAGATGTAGGTATTAAGTCGTACTACTACTACTACTACTACTACTACTACTACTACTACTACTACTACTACTACTACTACTACTACTACTACTACTACTACTGTTACTACTACTACTTCTTCCGGCTTACCCCTGCTAATTGCGACTACTACTACTACTACTACTACTACTACTACTACTACTACTATACTACTACCACTACCTAACTTACTACTAACTACTACTAACTACTACTACTACTACTACTACTACTACTTACTACTACTACTACTACTAACTACTACTACTACTACGACTACTACTACTACTACTACTACTACTACTACTACTACTACTACTACTACTACTACTACTACTACTGAGGAGAAGGAGGAGGACGGCGTTTACCGTTACTACTAATATTGCTCTCCTCGGGGCTCCAACTCCTAGGCAGGGTCGCTCTGGGATAATGTAGCTGTCGGTGTGGATGTAGATGTTGCTTTCCTGAATGCTCCAACTCCTAGGTAGGGTCGCGCTGGGATTATTCGCCCCCCCAAGTGATCGTACCATTTGCCTTGGCTTCGATGTTCCCTACCTAGGCTCTGCCTAGAAGGGTTCTTACTCTCTGGGCTTAAAGGGGCCCGGCAGTGGAAAGCGCCCCGGGTGGTTCCCCCAGTATCCGCCCCGCGGTTCCCCCAGTTGCGCCCCTGGGCTCACCCAGCTTAGCTAAGCTAAGCTAGGCTAAGCTAAGTTTAGCTTAGCTTAGCTTATCTCATCTTAGCTTTGATTAGCTTAGCTTGGCTTAGCTTAGCCTAGATTAGCTTAGGTTAGCATAGCTTAGCTTACCTTAGCGCCTAGCGCTGCAAAGCAAAAACAAAGGCAAATGCACAAACAAAGGCAAGAGCAAAAGCAAAGGCAATGCAAAACAAAAACAAAACCAATGCGAATGTGTAGATGTAGATGTAGATGTAGGTGTACGTGTAGATGTGGATGTAGGTGTAGATGTAGATGTAGATGTAGGTGTAGATGTAGATGTAGGTGTAGATGTACATGTGGGTCTCGCTGTTGATGTTGATGTAGATGTAGATGTAGGTGTAGATGTAAATGTGGCTGTCGGTGTAGATGTAGATGGTGCTGTCCTAAATGCTCCAACTCCTAGGTAGGGTCGCGCTGGTATATTTTCCACGTTTGTATTCTTCCGTTCTCTCTCATCATCTGTTCCCGGCTCTCCGTCGCTCCTCCTCATCATATAATCCTCCCTCAGCGGGGAAGTGCGACCTCGGGCCCGGGGCGGCGGGGCAGAGCAAGGCTTCTTATTGTTCTCTCGCGCTGGATCCCAGTCTCTCTCTCTCTCTCTCTCTATCTTCAGGAGGAGGGTGGGGAGGAAGGGGGGGGAGGGAGAAGGAATAACTATACAATATGAAGGAGGAGGAAAAGGAGCCAAGTAAGACGAGTGCGATCCTGACGAAGGCGACGATGATGATGACGATGCTGATAGTGGCCATGACAGTGATGACGAGGAGGAGGAATCCTTGATACGGAATCCTTAATAAGAATTTCAAAATAAGGGATCCTTCATAAAGAAAGCCGTTTATAAGGAATACGCGCAAAGGAGTCCTGCAAGAGGAATCTTAACTAAGGAACCTTTAACAAGGAATCTGTACCAAGGAAGCCTTACGAAGGCATATTTACGAATGACTCCGTATTGAGAATCTTTACCGGAGAATCCTTAACAACAAACCCTTCAATGGAAAATCCGAAAAAGAAATCGTTCATGAGGAATCCGTAATAACAAATGTTTAACTAAAGAACCCCTAAAAAGGAACCTTGAGCAAGGAATCCTTAAGAAGGAATCCCATGTAAGGAAAATGGCATAAGGAGTCGTCGAAGTATCCTGCGTAAGGAATCCTGTTCGCGGAATTCTCACTCAGGAATGCTTGCCAAAAGATTCTTACCAAATAATCTTTATTACGGTAACCTTACATATGAATCCTTACGAAGGGATCCTTCGTGAGGGGTCCTTACTAAATAATCCCAAAGAAGGAATCTATACTAAGGAGTCTTTAATAAAGACTATGTACCCGAGAATCCTTCAGAAAGAACCCTGAACGAACAATCTTAATTCAGAAATCCTTGATTAGAAAATATGCGTCAAGGAATCCGTGCCAAGGGGTATGCAGCAAGGAACCCTCAAACAAAAATCTGAACTAATACATCTGGGGGGGGGGGGGGGCAAACTCTAGCTCGATCGTTCGCTGGTGCGCGGCCCAGCGGCGGTGCAGTACACAAGGACAGGGCGCGCGGGCTCCCCGCGTCCGCCAGGCCAGCGGCGCGGCAGCAGGTGCACCACGCGTCTGGAAGAGGGGGAAGAGAAGGAGGAAGAGGAGGAATGGAGGAGGAATGGAGGAGGGTCGGCCCAGCCTCCGAGCACTGGCGCCTCTCGGCACCGTGCTGGAGGCTGCAATAATGAGAATCCGCGCGGCTCGCCGCCGCCGCGCGGAACCCTACCGGACTCCCTCAGCAGCCAGCCTGGCTCCTCCAACTTCGACGCCTGCAGCGTGCTCTTGCAGGCTGCCCTCACCAGATCCAGCACCACTTGCGATTGTGTGTTTTCGCCAAGTGTCCACTGCTGCTCTTGTTGATCTCGCCATGGTCGATCACGGTCTGGTCGGTCTGCTCGGTCTCACCGCTCTCGCTCCGATCGCTATCGCCCTGCTCCCGACGGCGCATCTCCGTGCATTTGGTATGGATCATCAAGCCGATGAGCACGAACAACCAAACGATGAGTAGTGCACCCGCAAACGCAATTGACAACATCTTCGTAAATCGCGTCGAACTCCAGATATTCGTTGACACGTACATGTCGAATATCACCGCCAACGTAACCACTGTAAGCGAAGAACCCTCTACAATGCTGAGCATGTTTTTTCCTTCCTGTACGGTGGCACATAAAAGTGCGCAACCAAGGAGACCAAAAGGCCCAACAATGCCTGCGTGATGTGCTGCCCTGGAGAATAAGACATTGGTGCCAGCGTGCAGTTGGCGGTGAGCGCTATCTTCCGGAGCAGGACCCAGGCCTCCCATGCGGCGCATTCATGACGGTAGTTGCCCGAGAGAAACTCCGTTGGGTCCTCCCCTTGGTTCATGCCCGCCAGGAACCGACGCGTGGGACTCGCATGCCGCCAGGGCACTCAGGACATCCGCTGCCCCCGAGCCGAACGACTGGAGGATCTTCAGCAGGTCGTTGAAGGTGTCTCCAGAGCGCCGGGCCTGCGAGTTCGCGCGGACCGACATCCCGAACAGTGCCGCGGGCACCAGCAGGAAGGCCGCCAGCTGCAGCGCGGGGGCGCCGCACCTCTCGCAGGCGAAGGGGTCCGTGCTCGACCGGCCGTGGCCGCTGCTGCAGCGGCTGCAGCCGGGGCTGTCGGCATCGTATCCTGGGCAGCACATCGGCGAGGACGGGTGCGTTGCACTGCGGCCCAGCGGGCACTCGGCCTCGCCGCCGACCCTGGCCCCCAGCCACTGGCGGTCTTCGTGCTCGACGCCCGGAGGGCGGCGCGCCCCGCGGTTCCTGCAGCGGTAGGCCTGCGCGGGAGAGCCGTGGAGCATGAAGCCGTCGCCCACGCCAGCGCAGGACATCTCCATTCTCACCTGCTTCGTCAGCGCCGTCGCGCAGGCCTTCTCCGCGACCGCCACTGCCTTCTCGTTCTCCGCCTTTTCTCGCTGTTGCTCGGCCATCACCTTCTCCTCCCTGGCGTGCTCGTTCTCCTTTTCAGCTGCCTGTTCGGCTTGCTCAGCTCTGGTTTGGGCTGCCTCGGCTAATTCCTTAGCCACCAAGGCGTGCGCTGGCCCCGCTGATGTTCGCACCTCTTCGTCGGTGTCGTTCATCACTGGCGCAACCCAAACACGGGCGTCCTCGAGCTTCATAGACTGAATGGCCAAGAAAAGCGCCCTGCCTGCCGCCTTACTCCGCACGCCTGGCTCGCTTCTGCTTAGAACCCGCGACAGAATTGGAAAGGCGCCGCTGCCGGATGATTCCACTGCTGCGGCGAGCGGCTTGCCGGCAGCAGCTTCTGAAACAGCTTCTGGAACGAGATGGGAACTGTTCAAAGCATATCCCAGAATCGCAATGCCTGCTCTGCTCTTGTAACTGATTTTGGCTGCAAGAGTCTCTGCAGCAGCATTGCGAATACCGCGTCTGGGATGACCCATGATTTTTGTACAAATTAAACCTACCACGAGTGACCATCGCAAATCGGGCGGTTTATTCTTGTCGAAATCGTAGCAGTTGATAATATTGTCATCACCGTCTGCCGTGCCAGACATTTCAAGCTTGTCCACTAAGATGCCGAAAGTGGGTCCAGCAAGAACGGGTAGCGTATCCACTTTAATTATCATGGATCTCACCAACCTGCGAGCCTGAGACGGTGTTGTAATCACCTGCATCAGCGCAGGAATAGCTCGGGCTCCACTCTTCGGGATCTCGCCCTTGTCTTCTAGTGACTTCCAGATAAGCCCTAGTACCCACCGGTCGGAAGAAGTAGGTAGAAACATGAAGTAGGAAGGCGGAAGAAGTAGATTGCATTAAAAGAAAAAAAAAAAAAAAAAGAAAAGGGGAAAAAAAAGAAAAAAAAAAAAAAAAAAAAAAAAAAAAAGCAAAAGAAAAAAAAAAAAGCCCAGAGGTACCCACCGGTCGGAAGAAGTAGGTAGAAACATGAAGTAGGAAGGCGGAAGAAGTAGATTGCATTCGGGGCCGCCCAAAAAAACAACAGCAACAACAATTACAAGAAGTAGATTGCAAATTTCCGGGCCCTGTCTCAGCGGCGCGCAGTAGCGCTAGGTCGCTTGGCTCCTCGGATGGCCCCATTCCTTGGCTGGTTTCGGTTGTTCTGGCTTGTTTTCGTTTGTCCGTCGATCGCAGTGGCAGCCTTTCGGTCGCTCGGCCCTTCGGCTGGCCAAATGCGTTGGTATTGTTTGTTTCTGTTTGTTTTCGCTTGTCCGTCGGCTGCACTGGTCGCCCCAGGCCCGCCCGCGGCCTTTCGGTCGCTCGGCCCCTCGGCTGGCCAAATGCATTGGTTTTGTTTGTTTTTGTTTGTTTTCGCTTGTCCGTCGGCTGCACTGGCCGCCCCAGGCCCGCCCGCAGCCGTTCGGTCGCTCGGCCCCTCGGCCGGCCGAATTCACTGGTTTTGTTTGATTCTGTTTGTTTTCGCTTGTCCGTCGGCTGCACTGGTCGCCCTGCGCACGCCCGCCGCCCCGCGGTCGCTCGGCCCCTCGGCTGGCCCCATTCCTTGGTTTTGTTTGTTTTTGTTTGTTTTCGCTTGTCCGTCGGCTGCACTGGTCGCCCCAGGCCCGCCCGCCGCCCCGCGGTCGCTCGGCCCCTCGGCTGGCCCCATTCCTTGGCGTTCTTTGTTCCTGTTTGTTTTCGCTTGTCCATCGGCTGCACTGGTCGTCTCAGGCCCGCCCGCCGCCGTTCGGTCGCTCGGCCCCTCAGCTGGCCCAATTCCCTGATGTTGTTTGTTTTTGTTTGTTTTCGCTTGTCCGTCGGCTGCACTGGACGCCCCAGGCTCGCCCGCCGCCTTTCGGTCACTCGGCCCCTCGGCTGGCCCCACTCCCTGGCGTTCTTTGTTTCTGTTTGTTTTCGCTTGTCCGTCGGCTGCACCGGTCGCCTCAGGCTCGCCCGCCGCTCCGCGGTCGCTCGGCCCCTCGGCTGGCCAAATACCTTGGTTTTGCTTGTTTTTGTTTGTTTTCGCTTGTCCGTCGGCTGCACTGGTCGCCCCAGGCTCGCCCGCCGCTGTTCTCTCGCTCGGCCCCTCGGCTGGCCCAATTCCCTGATGTTGTTTGTT
>CAUYUJ010005582.1:0-47500 GCA_963575745.1 Prorocentrum cordatum
TGAGGCGTCTGGGGCGGTTTTGGGAGCCTCTTGGGCTGCCGTGCAGCGCGCCCAAGCCGTCTACCAGTGTATTGTAAAATTATAAGTTTTCCATCGGATTTGGGCGATTTTCGCCTTCGGGGGCTTTCTTGGGAAGTCTCTTGGGCCTCTCTGGGTGCGCTTTGGGAGCCTCTGAGGCTGTCTTTGCGCCATCTTGGGCGTGTTGCACTCCTCTTTGTCTATTTTCTCGAGCTGCAGCGTGCTTGGACAGAGTCAGAGTGTGGTCTCGGGGCCCCTGTCCTCCCATGCGGTGCGGAGGTCCTTGGGCCCGGCCAGGGAGCCTCGGTCCCTCGGGACATATTTTTATATATATATATAGACATATATATATATATATATATATATGTATATGTTTCGCATACACATGCGTATCTCAGGCGGTTGTGGCCTGATCAGTTGCTCAGGGCATCTCGCAACTGAAAGGTGCGAGGGTCTCGGGCGAAAATGGCCAGATTACCATGGGACAACGCATCGCCGAGGTCAGTGTGCGAGGATGTTTCAAGCGAAAATGGCTTGAACACTTCCGCTCAGGACATACCGGAAACTCAGGTTGCGAGGATGTCTCCAGCGAAAGCGGCCTGAACACCTCAGCTCAGGACAGACTGGACCTCAGTGACGCGAGGATGTCTCAAGCGAAAGTGGCGGAATACCATGGGGCAGGGCATCTCGGAACCCAGAGCTGCGAGAACGTTTCTAGCGAAAGTGGCCCGAACACCCCAGCTCAAGGAGCCCTGAAACGTAGAGTTGCGAGAAAGTCTCAAAGCGGAAGTGGCTGGACCACCTTGGGGGCAGGGCTTCTCCGAGGTCAGAGTTCGGAGGAGGTCTCAGGCCACAGTGGTCTGATTTCCTCAGCTCAGGGCACTTCGGAACCGAAAGTTGCGAGGATGGCTCTGGCGAAAGTGACCGGATTATAGCAGCTTAGGACATCCCCAGACGCAGAGTTGCGAGGGTGTCGCATGCGGAAGTGGCCGGACCACCTTGGGGTAGGGCACCTCCGAGGTCAGAGTTGCGAGGATGTCTTAGGCGCAACTGGCCCGAGCACTATGGGGCGGGGCATCTCCGAAGTCAGCCTTGCGAGGAAGTCTCAAGCGAAGAGTGGTCTGAACACCTCACCTCAGGGCATCCCGAAATCCAGAGTTGCGAGAAGTCGCAGGCGAAAGTAGGCTAACCACCTTAGTGCAGGGCACCTCCGAAGTCAGACTTGCGAGACTGTCTCAGGCGAAATTGGCCTGAACACCTCAGGCCAGGGCGTCTCGGACTCCAGAGTTGCGAGGATGTCTCAGGCGAAATGGCGGGACCACTGCGAGGCAAAGCGTTTCCGAGGTGGGAGTTGTGAGCATACCCGGGCGAAGCGGATCTCATGACTCCCTCTTGCTCCTCCCCCCTCCTCGTTTTCTGTTTGGGTGATACTCGCCACTCGTCCTCCGCACTCCCCTTGCGTATAATTCCCTCTTCCTGTTTCTTCATTTTCTTATTCGCGTTCTCCTGGTCCACATCCTCTTCCTCCTCCTCTCCTCCTCATCCTCCTCCTGAGTTGCCGGCCGGGCCGGGCCGAGCAAAGCCAGCGGGCTGGCCGAAACGGTGACGACGACGATGACGACGACGATTACGACAACGAACGACGACGACGACGACGTGTGGACGGCTGGCGCCCTCCCGGGGCGTCCCTCCCGGCCACGAGGACGACAACGACGACGACGACGACGACGACGACGACGACGACGACGACGACGACGGCGGCAGCGACGGCGACGGCGACGACGACTGGGTCACAATGTGGAATGTCATGGGAGCAAAATCAATGAATGTTGGCATTCGGAAACATCGTGGGGGTGTTTTCGGGGCCCTCGTGGGCCGTTTTGGCGCCTTCATGGGCCGTCCGCCGCGTCATGAACAACGAGGGGAATGGGACGATTTTTGTGTTTCGAAGGCCCCTTGGAAAGCTTTTTGGGGTGCCTTGGGGGTCTTTTGGGCCGTCCTGAAGCACTTGGAGTCCCTCTTGGAGCGCTCTTGTGCTGTCTGGGGCCGCCCTTGAGCCTTTCTGATGACCCCTCTGATCGCTCTGGGTCTGCTGGCAAGGCGTTTGTGGAGACCCAGAAAGCCGGGTGACCTTTTCCAAGGACGTCCAAGGGAGCCCGAGAACCCCAGATCCCGGGAATCCAGTTCTTTTTTTTGGGGGGGGGGGATGGTTTCCCCCCCCCGGGCTTGTAAACATATAGGAAGCGGAATCTATATATATATATGTATATATATATGTATATATATATATATATATACATACACACACAGACAACATATGTTGCCGCCCCTGTGGGACGTCGCGCCTAGACCTCCCTCCCTGGCCGCGCCGCGGGAGGCCGCGGCCCGGCAGCGGCACGCGGCCCCCGCCGCGGCCGGTCGCCCGGCGGACGCCGCGTGCTCCGACGGCGACGGGGCGAGCACGTCCGCCGCGCCGCGGCCGGCGGCCGGCCGCGGCGCTTCCTCCGCGGGGTGCTGGGCGGGGGCAGCGACGCATCCTCCGACCGCGACGCCTCCTCCGCGACGCTTCCTTCTGGCGCCTGCGGCGCTTCCTCCGCGGGGTGTGTCTGTGTTGCTTGGAGCCTCAGTGGGCATTGCAGGAGCAGTCATGGGCACTGCAGCCCCCGGGCCCCCCCCCTCCCCCTTCCCCCCTTGTGGTGACGCAGCGTGAAGTCGGGCCTGTCCCTCTGCAGGAGGAATGTTCAAAATGGGTCCAAAAATGGTCGGGGGACGATCTTTCGAGCACTTCGGGGCATGTTTTGGATATGTTTTGAATATTTAATACTCTTCGTAGAAAATCCGCCTGTAGGGGGACATGCCCGACCTAAGCGTAACGCCCCTCCCTCCCCAGTGTGCTCCGGGCCCTGACGCCGTGCGCACGGCCGGGGGGGAGGCGTTATATTATACCCCCCCTCCTGGCCCCTTCCCCCCCTCTATGATGCCCGCTTTCGCCGAAAATGAAGAAACGTGCTCCAGGCTATATTTTTTAGGTGAGCGAAGGCTTCGGAGGTTGATCGACCTCCTACCCTGACACGTCGATTAGCGAATGGGCCGTTTTCGGTTCGCGAGAGGGCGTCGCGGCCGTCATTTTTGCAGCTGTAGGTCCGTCGGTAACAGCGAAGACTGATAGGTTTGTAGTAGGGTCAAACGAGAGCATCATGACTCCCCAGGGGGGTCTGGGCGGGATCTGGGGACGGGTGCCAGGGATTTCTTTCTTAGCAAACAGTAACGCCTGGGCATGATTTTGAATGCTCGGAGCCAACTGTAGGCCACTTCGTGTTCTTCGAGTTCCCAGAACTCTATTCCTGGGCATGATTTTGAATGCCCGGAGCCAACTGTAGGCCACTTCGTGGTCTTCGAGTTCCCAGAACTCCATTCCTGGGCATGCTTTTGAATGCCCGGAGCCAACTGTAGCCCACTTCGTGTTCTTCGAGTTCCCAGAATTCCCTTCCCGGGCCACATGTTGAATGGTGAGGCAGGCTGAGGCTGAGGCTGAGGCAGGCTGAGGCTGGCTGAGGCTGAGGCCGAGGCTGAAGGCAGACTGAGGCTGAGGCTGAAGCAGGCTGAGGCTGAGGCCCTCCACCCTCTGATTACCCTCTTACCCTAGAAGTGTGGCCCGGCGCTCCATGACAGAGTCTGGATTGTTGGGAGCACCGAGCAAAGTGTTGATCGGGGCTCGCTGCCGTCATGCTCAGAGCGTAGATCGAAACTGCTTTCCATGCTCCCTTGCCGACCTTGGTGGTTGCAGCGAGATGCGCACAGCTCCCCTGGGTGTGTCCGTAGCCGTTTTGGCTCCAGCAACCGCGGCCCGAGACCCCCCGGCCCCCGCGCGCGCCGCCGTTGGGGCCGCGCCCTTCCGGGCCGCCCCAGCGGGCGCTCGCCCGACACCCGGGGCTGGGAGTGCTCCCGCGCGGACCCTCGGCCGGCGGGCCTCTCGCTGGCCAGAGCCGGACGCGCCGCCGGAGGTGGAGCACGCGGCGCCGTTGCGGGAACACGCGCCGCGGAGCATGGCGGGCGCGCCCGACGAGCAGCTGCCGAGCGAGCTGCGGGAGGCCGTCGAAGAGCACCGGCCCGCCCTGCGGGAGGCGATTGCGCAGCTGAAGGCGGAACTGCGGCTGGGCGTGGGGGCGGCGCTGGAGTTCTTCGGGGGAGGAGATCGCGAGGTTGGCGCAGGCCGAGTCGTTGGAGGGCCACGCCTCGCGCGATTGCGCGGCGGCGGCGGCGCCCGAGGGGTGCGCGCGCTCGGATCCCAAGGCCCGTGCCCGTCAGCGCGGCCTCGGGCACGTGGCCGAGGGCGAGGACCGCGGCGAGCCCAGCGGCGGGGCCCGCGGCGACGTGGAGCGGCAGACGTCAGGGGCGCGCGACTCCAACGGCATCGTCGAGGCCCAGAACTCGAGCCAGAAGTCGACGAGCGTGGAGGACCGCGGCGAGCCCCACGGCGGGGCTCGCGGCGTCGTGGAGCGGCAGGTGTTAGAGGCGTGCGAGGCTGAGAACGTCGAGGTCCGAAAGTTGAGCCGCACATTGACAAGGACGGAGGCGAACTTCAACGGTTTCAAGGCCCACAGCCTCCTGAGGGACTACAATGATGGCAGAGGTTTCTCACGCGGTTCCGAGTTCAACCGGAAATGGGTCAGCAAGCTCATGCTGAAGTATCAATCGATGGGTGCCACGCCGAACTTGTTCCCGTTCCACGGCGCGGAGGAGCTGAGGACCCGCCTGTATCGGGTGCGCAGGAACTCCTTCGACTATTCCATGGCTGCCATCATCGTTATGAGCGCCATCTATTTGGGAAATCAAACTGCGTGGGTTCTGCATAGCGTTCTGGAGCATGGCCACATAGACAACGGCCAAAGATGGTTTTGGCTAGCGGGCGACATTGCATTCGCGCTCGTGCTCTTAGTCGAGCTGACCCTCCGGATTTTCGCCTACCAGGTCAAGTTCTTCACGGGAAGTCAGAGGTGGTGGAACGCATTCGACTGCTTCACGATGAGCGCCGCGATCGCCGCGGTCCTGCTGGACCTGTTCCGGGTCCCGGATAGCTTTGGCGTCGACCTCCTAAAAGTGGTGCGCCTCGCCCGAATAGCGCGGAGCCTGAGAGCATCCAACTCTAAGATCTTCCACGCCCTGAAGACTCTGAGCTACACCGTTGCTGGGAGTGCAAACGCATTCTTGTCCGCCATATTTCTTTTGGCGGTTGTCATATTTGTATTTTGCGTCATGTTCATGCAGGGGCTGCAGTCGTGGGTTCTTCGGAATGATGGGAGCGATGCGGATACGAGGGCCGGGCTGGTTGAGTTTTTTGGATCTGGTACGACAGCGTTTCTTACGCTTCTGGCGTGCGTCACTGGTGGAGTAAACTGGATGGACGTGTCGAACGCGCTGTTGAGCATGGGCCCTTTCCACGCGTGGTTTTTCGTTCTGTTCATCGTGTTCACAGTGCTCTGCGTCTTGAACATTTTGAATGGTGTTTTCGTAAATGTCGCCATCGTCTCTGCCCAGACGAACAAGGAGCTGGCCGTGGACAGAGCCTATGATCGAGCAGATGGCGCAGTGGTTCGCCGAGGCGGACAAGGACCGCTCGCGCACCGTGTCGTGGCAGGAGCTGCGGAATCTGCTTGCAGAGGATACCGTGCGTGCGTTCCTGCAAGCTAACAAGATCGATGTCGCAAGCGCCGGCCACATCTTCTTGCTCCTGGACCGGCAAGGTCGCGGGGAGATCAGGCCCGAAGAGTTTGTGGATAACCTGATCACACTGCAGGGCGAGGCCGAGGCCATCGATCTGGCATCGCTCCAGCTGGCGTGTGAGGACATGGCGCAGCGGGTCATCGAGATGGAGCAGGCGCTCTTCGACGGCCTCGGCTTGCGGCCTGGCGCGCGGTCTCGATCGACGCGACGGCCTCGCCTGACGCGCCCGTCGGATGCGGAAGGCCAGGAGAGGGAAGGAGGAGGTGTGGTGATATGGGGGGGGGGGGGAGGAACCCGATGGGCCGTGTGCCCATCGGCGTCGAGTTGTGTTCTCACGTTTTTCTGCGTCTCACCGCTCGGGCGACTATTGCGGTCAAGTGTCGATGGATAGCGTGTCTGGGGGAAACGGTCTACCCGCGCTAAGCGCCTCCGCACTTAGCGTGGAACCTAGTTCACCGCACTTAACGTGTCTTGGGTTGGTGAACTCGGACGCCAGCCCAAGACGCGCTAAGATCGTTGGGTTTTCGGCGTGCGCCGTGCTGCGTGGCTTGGGCCATCCGCCACATCAGCAACATCCACTTCGCTTTGAGTTGTTTTCAACAGCAAATCCTTTTCTCTTCCGCTCCTTTGCGTGCGTTGCCGCCTTTTCTTCGTTCCCCTTTCCGTTGCCCTGCCAGGGTGTCTCAGGGTAGGTAAATTGTGAGGGGGTGTCGAGCGGGGGCCGTTGTTGTCGTAGCTGGGCCTCCAAGGGCCCACTTTTAAGGTCAAGTCAACGCTCGAGCGGGAGCTTCGTTTTCAGAGAAAATGTAGCAGGCGTCGAGGCGAGAGCGCGCGGAACCGTTTCCGGAGATCAACCGTTTCCGGCCCCCATCCCCCGTCTTCGAGCCCTGCTTCCGCTTTCACTGGAACCTAGTGCCGAAACTCGCGGCCCAGAAAGCCGCATACGCTATCCATCGATACTTGACCGTATTGACCATCCTTGCTTACTGGTGTACTTGCAGAGCTGCCAGTTGTGGCCCGCATGATGTGCACTTGCGCAATGCAAGTGCCTTTGAAGAGTTGCAAGTTGCGGTCCGAATGAGGTGCGCGCGCGCAACAACGTAATCGCGCGTGCAATGCGCCGTGGATAAAAATCATCATGGCGAAGGACCCGACCTATGAAGTTGTGGGTGCCGCAATTGTGAATCTCTTCTTCGGTGAAGCTCCTTATGGGGCCACGAAGCGCTGCGCTGCGCGGGGGGGGAGCGCGCGCGGGCGGTAGCACTGGGGCCGTCGGCGAAGCTCCCTATGAGGCCATGCAATGCTGCACTGGGTGGGTGCAAATACAAAATTCGGCGTGTGGGACGCACGCGGGCTGTCCCATTGGGGGCTTCGGTGGAGCTCCCTATGGGGCCGCGAAGCGTTGTAAAGGGTGTGCGAACATGCCAAATTGGGCGTGGTGGGCGCATGCGGGCGGCTCCACTCGGGGCTTCGGTGGGACTCCCTATGGGGCCACGGAGCGCTGTGCTGGGTCTGTGAAAATGCCAAGTTGGGTGTGGAGGACGCATGCGGTCGGTCCCACTGGGGGCTTCGGTGGAGCTCCCTGTGGGGGACGCATGCGGGCGGTCCCACTGGGGGCTCCGGTGGAGCTCCCTATGGGGCCACGAAGCGCTGTATTGGGCGGGTGAAAATGCAAAATTGAGCGTGGGGGACGCATGCGGGCGGTTCCACTGGGGGCTTCGGTGGAGCTCCCTATGGGGCCACGTGGGTGGGTGACAATGCCACATCGGGTGCGGGGGGCGCATGCGGACGGTCCCACTGGGGGCTTCGGTGGGGCTCCCTATGGGGCCACGAAGCGCTGTACTGGGTGGGTGACAATGCCAAGTTGGGTGTGGGGGACGCATGCGGGCGGTCCCACTGGGGGCTTCGGTGGAGCTCCCTATTGGGCCACGAAGCGCTGTACTGGGGGTGTGCAAAATACCAAATTGGATGTGGGGGAAGCATGTGGGCGGTCACAGGGGCTTCGGTGGAGCTCCCTATGGGGTCACGAAGCGGTGTACTGGGCGGGTGAAAATGCCAAATTGTGCGTGGGGGACGCACGCGGGCGGTTCCACTGGGGGCTTCGGTGGAGCTCCCTATGGGGCCACGTGGGTGGGTGACAATGCCACATCGGGTGCGGGAGGCGCATGCGGACGGTCCCACTGGGGGCTTCGGTGGGGCTCCCTATGGGGCCACGAAGCGCTGTACTGGGTGGGTGACAATGCCAAGTTGGGTGTGGGGGACGCATGCGGGCGGTCCCACTGGGGGTTTCGGTGGAGCTCCCTATCGGGCCACGAAGCGCTGTACTGGGGTGGATGTGGGGGAAGCATGTGGGCGGTCACAGGGGCTTCGGTGAAAATGCAAAATTGAGCGTGGTGGACGCATGCGGGCGGTCCCACTGGGGGCTTCGGTGGAGTTCCCTATGGGGCCCCGAAGCGATTTGCTGGGTGGGTGAATATGCCACATTGCTCGTGGTTGACGCATGCGGGCGGTCCCACTGGGGGCTTCGGTGGAGCCCCCTGTGGGGCCACGAAGCGTTGTGCTGGGTGGGTGACAATGCCACGTGGGGTGTGGGGGAGGCATACTGGGTGGTTGACACTGTCAAATAGGATGTGGGGGACGCATGTGGGCGGTCCCACTGGGGGCTTCGGTGCAGCTCCCGATGGGGCCACGACACGTTGTACTGGGTGGGTGAAACTGCCAAATTGGACGTGGGGGGCTCATGCAGGCGGTCCCACTGGGGGCTTCTGTGGAGCTCCCTATGGGGCCACGTAGCGTTGTGCTGGGTGGGTGGCAATGCCAAGTTGGGCGCGGGGGACGCATGCGGGCGGTCCCACTGGGGGCTTCGGTGGGGCTCTCGATTGGGCCACGAAACGCTGTACTGGGTGGGTGAAACTGCCAAATTGGATGTGGGGGACGCATGTGGGCGGTGCCATTGGGAGCTTCGGTGGGGCTCCCTTTGAAGTCACGAAGTGCTGTACTGGGTGCGTGAAAATGCCAACTTGGGCGTGGGGGGGGCGCATGCGGGCGGTCCCACTGGGGGCTTCGGTGGGGCTCTTCATTGGGCCACGAAGCGTTGTGCTGGCTGGGTGAAAATGCCAAATTTTGTATGGGGGACGCATGCGGGCGGTCCCACAGGGGGCTTCGGTGGAGCTCCCAATGGGGCCACGACGCGTTATACTGGGTGGGTGAAACGCATGGAAGAATGAGGAGGGAGGGGAGGAGGAGGAGGAGGAGGAGGAGGAGGAGGAGGAGGAGGAGGAGGAGAGGAGGAGAGGAGGAGGAACGCGGGGCGACGTCTCTTCAAAACGAGGACCCAGCACCACAGGATGGTTGTGAAAAAATAGCTCCCCCAGGTGTGATCAGGGGCCGTTGTTTGGGATTTCTTTGGTCGAGGCATCATCACGTGAGCAGTTTGCCCTTCCTAGCTTCAGCTGCGACAAAGGGTGTTCGCGTCCTTCGCGGCAGCACGACTAGACAAGGCATGAACAGTTTAGGGGCCATTGGTTGGCGCCAGATGTCTTCGACTTATTTCTGGGATCTTGAGCGCAGTAGTGTAGGGGCCGGTCCATGTTCTTAGCACCCACGGCATGTGGCAATGGTGTCAACGTTTCGTTGCAGGCTTGTCGCCCTGTGGCCACAGTTGGGTGCCATGACCGCAACACTCCTGTGCCTCTTGCTGCTGCCCATCCTCCGCTTCTAGCGTGTGGGGTGCTCTGGGGTCCGTCTGCCTGGGGATCGCCGCGTGCCGTATGCCACGCCAGCGTGCATGAGCGTATACCTTCTTACCCAGACCCCCGCGATGTGAAACAATCACGACGGAAGGTGTTTCGCAATATTCGGCTTCTGGGAGCCATTTCCCGATCTCGGGGCCGTCAAAAAAACGATTCAGGTTGAGAATCCAGTCCTGGGCAATGGGTCGAGACCTCTGGGGGTCGTCGTTGTGACAACAATCGTGACGTCGGGGGGGCTGGGTAGGTTGCAATCTCATACGGCATGCGGTGCGAAAGGGAGCGGCACATCAGAGGAGTGCTGTAGGTAGTTTTGGCGCGAGCACGATGAATGCCGCCCTTTACACGCGATTGGATATAGTTGCCATTTGCAAGATGAAAGGAGTTTCCATTTGCAGCTATATGCGGCGGACCTGGCGATCATGTCAGCGCATAATGTTGACAGCGCATGTTTGCCTCATCGTGCGCCAGTCATGGTTCCACCATTGTACTACGTTTCCGTTCTAGTTCTCTATAGACTCTTCCGGTTTCGGTGGGCCCCCAACACGGTATTGGGCTGTCTTGGGGCCGATGGCCCTATTGAGCTCTCTAGAAGGTGCCCGGCATCAGTAGAACTTTGCCTCTGTGCCCATCCGGGCCCCCCAGCGCTGATAGGTGTAAACGTTGTTTTACGGCGCCCTATATCGGTTTACATTGCCGATGTCTTCTGATTTGGGCACGGTTGTTCGACCGATACCTTTTGATTTGGCGCAGTGGTTCACCGAGCTCTTGTAAGAAGGCTCGTTGTAACCGTTGTGGGGCTGTCAAGACAAGTATTGGGCCGTCCTCGACCAGCTTCGGGGCGGTATTGGGCTGTCCTTGGGATTTCCTGAGCCCTCGTGGGCCTTCTCGGGTTCGTCCTGGAGTTGTCTCGGGGCTGTGCTCGGCCAACCTGGGCAGCCTCGGCGGGCTTCTCAGAACAGTATCGGGGCCTTCGGAAGCATTCCTGGCGCAGGTGTAAGCCCTTGGCGTCGCGTGTGCATCTCATCTCGGCGAGGAGCATCTTGGATCGCCTTGCGAAACGGAATATCCACGCGCGAAAAGCAGACGCACGCACGGAGGATGGACGTGTCCGAGCGACGGCAAGAGCCCGAGAGAAGCGGGGGGCCGCGGAGATTACGGTCGGACCGAGATATGTAAGATCGAGGTCGGTTCGGAGAGGGCACCCTAATCGGCGGCGCACGAGGGGGGAAGTGAGAAGGAGAAGGCCTTCTCAGAAGGCGGCAGGACTTCTCAGAAGCCCTCGCGCCTTCTGAGAGGTCGTCTATGTCTTCGGGGAGGGCTTAGAACACTTCTCAGAAGGCGGGGGGACTTCCGAGCCTTCTGAGAAGGCCCGCCCCGTCTCACTTCCCCCCGAGCTCGCCTCCCACCTAATGTTCTTCGCGTGCGTGTGTGTGTGTGTGTGTGTGTGTGCGTGTGTGTGTGTGTGTGTGTGTGTTGGATGTCCTTGTGCATCCTGGGGGAGGGTACCCTCGAGTGATCTCATGGTTTGGGAGTGTTTTGGCCGGCGGAGGGTCTCATGTTCTTGGACGATGTTCTTCTCTCCTTAGTCCAGCTGTAGTTTGAAAGGTATATATTCCAAGTCGGTCTCATGGTTTGGAGTGTTTGCGCTGGCGGAAGGTCTCATGTCCTTGAAGGATTTTTCTTCTGTCCTTGGTCCGGCTGCAGCTTGAAAGCCTAATTGATTCCCAGTCGGTAGAGCCATGCTTGTACGGGGCCCTGGCTGCCATCCCCTGGTCTTCTTTTGGGCCGCTGTGCGCGTCGTTGCCCTCCCTGCCCTCTCTCTCGCAGGGGCTCGGCATACGTAACCGTTTATGGGCTGCGGTTCTCGAGCTGTCTTGGGAGGCTATCGGGTTAGCTTGGGGCCTTCGAGGGGCCATCAAAGCCTTCGCGGGGCTTTCCGGGACCCTTTTCGGGCCCGCGGGAGGCATCTTATGTCAGCATCTCGGAATGCGAACATATTTAAACAAGGTGACGCTTTCGATTTGTTTGGCATGATGTTGGCCTCACAGGGACCTGATGGGTAGCCTTAGGAGTTTGTCTCTTGATGCCTCGTGGTGACATCTTCGGGCCAATGGTATATCTTCAGGCCGTTTGGGGTATAGTGCAAGTATTTGTTCAAGACGAGGTGCCAGAAGGGTTAGCCGCTCTTTGAAAAGAGCAATCATCCTACTCGAGAGCCAACAGACATTCTAACACACCTCAGCATGCCGCTGAGAATGAGGCAGGTGGTTGGAAGCCCGGCAGCGTGAAACCCAGAGAAGGAGAGAGAGGTAGCGTGAGGTAGCTTTCGAGTGACGGTGACCTTCGTCCCGCTCCCCCATCGTTCCTGCTCATCCCTCCTCATCCATCCTTCTCACTCCTGCGCCTACTTCCTCTTCCTCCGCCTCCTCCACTTATTCCTCCTCCTCCTCCTGCTGCTCCTCCTCCTGCTGCTTCTCCTCCTCTTCCTCCTCCTCCTCTCCTCCTCCTCCTCCTCCTCCTCCTCCTCTTCCTGCTCTTCCTGCTCCTCCTGCTCCTTTTCCTCCTGCTGCTGCTGCTGCTGCTTCTGCTGCTGCTCTTCCTCCTCCTCCTCCTCCTCCTCCTCCTCCTCCTCCTCCTCCTCCCTCCTCCCCCCCTCCCCCCCCCCTCCTCGTCCTCCTCTTCCTCCTCCTCCTCCTCCTCCTCTTCCTCCTCCTGCGGCGGCGCCTGCGGTCCCAGGAACCACTTTTATTTCTCGCGACCTGTCTGCTTGGCAGGATCTTTTTGCCACCCGCCTTGGCGAGGTCGAGTCCGACGCCAGGAAGCAGGCTACGCGAGAATGGGACGAGTGGCTCCTTCATCGGGCCGACCAGGGGGCGAAGCGGATCCACATGGTCTCCAAGGGCCCCACGTTTGGGTCCCCACGACCACCCTGTCCGAGCACGGGGTGGTCGTGGCGGACCCCATGTCCTTGCTGAAAGCCGAAAGTGTTCGTTTCTCGGATCTCTGGATGGATGGTCGCCTTGAACCTTGGTTCCCACAAGGGGTTCAGACCGCGCCCCTCCCCCCTTTCGAAGTTGATAACATTCGCACCATCTCTCGCAAGTTCCGTGACAACACGGCGGTCACTGCCGATGTTTTTCACATGCGCCATTCTTGCCTGATGAGCGATGGGACCCTTTTCTGTGCTCTGCGAGTTGCTCCCTCTCATGGAGAGGTCGGCGATTATCCCTTCTCAGACTGGTGTCATCATCATCCTCGCCCTCACTGCTAAGCCCTCCTCTGGTTTCAGACCCTTTGGGTTTGTTTGCCGCATGTTCAGGATGTATGGCAAGCTCCGTCGACTTCTCGCTGATGCGTGGGAGAGGCAGCTCATACGTTCCTACGTTTGTGCTGGCCCCTTCGAAGGATCTCAGGACGTTGTTCGGCGCCAGGCTGTGCAAGCGGAAGGGAGCACTGCGGGTGGAGGGGAAGTTGCCACCTTGCTCGGGGAGGGGGCGTTACAACAATCACGAAACACCTGATCCTCAAGTGTTGGCGCTTCGATCTCGCCAGACGGGCTTCCCCCATGGGTGTTGCGTACCTCTGTCATGCCATGTGCTCCAAGCACCGCTCTTTGTCGTTGGGCTGGCTTGTGGATGGGCCCCGGTGGGCTTCGAGGGGTGACGGGTTGCGGTCTCGCTACCAACTACCACCTTCATCAGGGTTAACGCCATCCAGGACTTCGATGTTTTCGTCGCCCTTCCCCCCCCTCAGGTTCAGCTCGAGCTGTACATTGACGATGGGGAGTTTGGGGTCACGGGCTCTTTCCGTTGAGTAGTGCGCTCCCTCCCCCAGGCTGCGCATCAGTTGCGCGAGGTTTTGACCCAGGGGGTTAGGGCCCAAATCAGTAAGGACAAGCTGGCGCCGGTGGCTTCTTCTAGACCCCTCGGGAAAGCGCTGTCTCGTGCCATGCGGGGCCTCGCAGGCCCAGTCCGCGATGCGTCCTTCGCTGTGAACCTCGGCGTGGACGACGCCGCGGGAAGGCAAGACGAATAACATGTTCCTGGCCCTCTCCTGATGACTTCCCCATTGCCCGTGGCTGCCTCGGTTCGAGGCGGCCACCCAGTTTCACTTATTGTACTGTCAGATTGATGTTGTGGCGCGGTCTCGCGCTGTGATATTGAATCAAGATCATCGTGATCCTCGAGAGGCTGCCGCCACACCGGTGATTTGATATTGGTAGCGGAGCCTCGGTCTATCGGCCGGGGCTTCCACTGCGCTGCTTCGCCATCGCCGGGTACGACCTCGGCGACGCCGTCTTCTCCCTCCCCGCCTGCCGGCACGTCAGCGAGAACGCCGTGAGTCTCTTGTCCCCCCACCCAGTGTTGTCAGCACGGCCGAGCTGACTTTCGCTGACCAGGCTCAGGTTATGGCCTCCATGAAAGTACCACCAGCGTGGTCGCCCGACGGGAGTACGAGATACCCGTTCAGACGGTGGCTGCGAGATGTTACGTTGTGGAGCATAGCCACCGAGATCCCAGATAATGCACATGGAGCTGCGGTGGTGTTGAGACTCGGAGGCGTGGCGAGAGAGTTTGCGGAAGAGTTGGGTGCACAGGTGTTGCAGCAGGGCCAAGTCATGGACCTGCATGACGGTCTGGGGCCCCGTCAAGTCACGGGCCTCGCCGTGTTGCTCAGAGCTCTCGCCCGTAACTATGCGATGGAGACTGGAGAGGACGCGATCAAGGCTATGGCGGAGATGATGGCAGTCTCGGCTCAGCCTCGCGAGACTATCGACATAGTGTTGATTCGGTTCCAGGTGCTGAAATCTCGTGCCATAGACCATGGTCTCAAACCCGGACCAGCGGGCTGGGCCTGGATGCTCATGACACGGCTGCGAGTGCAGCCAGAGGAATGGTTTCATCTGCTGGGCATGTTCGAGAACAGGCTGCCGCAGGACGACGATGAGTTGACCCGCCTGATGCAGAGCATTCGACGTCGTGGTCATGTCTTCATGCAGGATGGCATCATGAGAGCTGCGGAGAGAGCGACGAGAATTTCAGGTGCGACAGCTCATCCGGCTCACCTTGGCTTCGGCAAGGGCAGTCGGCACTTCGCTACGACGGAGGCCGGCCAGAGTTTCTTCCCGATGTTTAGTGCTGATGTTAACCAATGGGGTGGGTTCTTCGCAGCGACGGCAGCGCCACCGCCGCCGACGCCGTGGTCATCTAGCGCCGCGTCGTCGTCGCACGCAGGAGTTCAGAACATCTACTTTGATGAAGATAACGCCCCCGCCAGTGGCACAGATAACTACGATGAAGGCCCGCAGGATCTGGATACATATCTGGCGAAGGTGGGTCCTGAGATGCATGGAGATGTTCCTTGCCACGAGTACATCATGTCACGACGACGCTGGAGACAGTTCAGTGGTAAGCAATGTAGGTTTCATCGTCGCCATGGACGCAAGGGCTCAAAGTATGGAGGCAAGAATCGCGGTCGCGGATTCCTGGGAAGAGGATTTCACTTCGAGAATGATGTCCCTCCACCGCCAAGGCTGCGCCCATGACCAGTTACGCGTCGAGTTCCTCATTCGCTGGTGCCGCTCGTCAGGCAGGCAGAAAGGGCAAGTTTTCTCAGGCGGTGGAGGGCCAGGAGCAGGCAGGGGCAACCCTCGCGACGCGCAGGGCCATGTTCTTCGCTGTCATGCGTGCAACAGTGACCAGCATCTTGCCAGAGAATGTCCGCAGAAGGGAAAAGGTACAGGTTCGTTTGTTACGCGTGATTGCGGACGTGGGTATGATGGAGTTGGAGATGGTGCGAGTGGTTCTTCCGTTGGAGGTTGGTGCGCCACCGCTGGCGATGATCGCAAGCAGGACCAGCTCGCCCTTGAGGATGAAGCCGATGATGGTCTTGAAGATTGGCAGGGCGACGAGAAGAACGAAGACCGCTTCGCGGGCGATGATTTGTCTGAGAATGGCAAGGGCAAGAAAGGAAAAGGTAAGGACGTTGCTTCCCGTGTCCAGCGCGGTGGATCTCAGGCCCAGACCATGCAGTTGAGCAGTATCTTGAGCGCCAGGGTAGACATGCGCAGGTTGGCAGCGGGCTCGGAGGCGGCCCTCATTGTCAAGCAGGCGGCCACGCACGTGCCTAGGGCCTTCGTACCGCCCCCGATGCATCGAGCACCGCCAGTGAAGGCTGTGCCCGCTACCGCTCCTCCTCCTGGACGTGATTCACAGGTTCCTGCGGCGGGTGCTGCTGCTGCCGTTTCTCCCTTCTTGCGTCGGACCTCGGGCGGCAAGGGTCTGTTCTTTCCAGCGCAGGAACGTAGTCGGTCTCAAGCTCGACAACGCCCTGGAGCATGGCATGCACGTACTCGTCTTTGAGATGGTCGCGGGGCTCTGCTGGTGGATCCAGGTGCGCGTGATAACTTGACCGGCAGCGAGTGGTTCAAGCGAGTTTCAGCCATTAGGGCGGAGAGAGGTATCGCGGTCGAGTGCATCAGAATGGACAGGCCCATCGGCGTCGAAGGTGTTGGCAACAATGCTGGATCGTGGTCGTGTTCCTCTCGCATTGGCTGACGGTGATGAAGGTAGATATGATGCACCAATTGTGCCACATTCATTGGTGCTGGCGCTGCTTTGTAATAAGGGTTTCCGCCGCAACCGTGCCATCGGGGACTGCTTCAAAGGCGTTATGTACTTCATTGGGCCAGGCGATCATCAGCTCTTGCTCCCGCCTGGCTCTAAGGAATACCAGTTGGAGTTGTCTCAGTCTGGTCGTTGGATGCTGACGGAGTTTGCGGTTCAGGGTCGTGGCCGGGGCAGCGCGGGCTCTGGTCTTCATCGTCTTCACTCTGCCACCGCCTGACGGGGCGGCGGCGCGGCCTCGAGCGACCCGAGCCCGGCGCGTCGCTTGAGTACAGGTCGTGCAGCTGAAGCAGTGCCGGAAAGGACTGATGCTCCCTTGACTTTGAGTGCAGCTATTCTTGCTGGCGTATCACTTCGAATTTCCCCATCCAAGTCTACTGCAGCGGCCAGGGCCGAAGTTGTGTCAGACAAGGTCGCGTCTGCGGGCGTGGTCTGTGATGGTGGCGAGCCTGCCGGGTGTGAGCTCCCATCATCGACTACGGTGGCCTGGTCGCGAGGTGCTCCTGGAGACCGTGAGCTCCCATCCCCCGGTGCTCCGGCAGCGCCTCAGGGTCTGCATGCTGGCCCTCCTGGTGGCGTTGACTGTCCTGGCGCCGTTGGTCCCGCGGTCAAAGCATCAGCGACTGCGCCGTTGGCTTTTCAGTTTCACATCCTGGCAGAGCGCGGGGCCTTGCGTGATAAGGTCCCCAAATCATGTACTGATAACTTGGCATTCTCGCCGCCGGTTGAGAATTCGGCAAGCCATTTTGGAGCGCCCTCGACCTCGACCTTGATGTTCGTCGACGACTCAGACGAATCGGTGAGGCAACCTACTTTGCATGAAAAGCTGGCCGCGGTCGATATCGCGTCCTCTGCAGCGGCTTTGCGGCCGCAGGAGATGATGACCACCGCTGCTATGGACCGTGCCAGCAAGACTACGTGAACGTGATCCCGCGCTGCTCTGGGTGGTGCCTAAGGGAATATCGCTCTCAAGCCCTACTAGACATGATCGTCGGCGGAGTTATGCCGTGGTTTCCTTAGTGCGATGGCAACTGAACGCCGACCGTCGGGTCATTGTCGAAGGCAGCGCGGTCTCATCTATCTGGGAGATCGGTGGTTGGGAACAGTTGTGTAATGATCATCGTCTCTTTTGTCATATCGTCAGGTGGTGTCGCCGTGGCATTGCGCATCCTGTTTCTGGATTACCGAGCCGTCGGATCTCAAAGCTGCTCACCAATCTCGCGTTCGACACTCAGCTACGACACTTGCAGCTGTCCTCAACATCACCGGTCTCAAGACGGTCACCATGAGGACGTGCGTTCTGAGCTGCGACAGCTTGTGCAGGCGATATCTTCCATGATTGCGAAGCCTGTTGTTGAGCGTCGTGGGCGACCCCTGGAGACGGGGCCAGAGTCAATCAAGTCAAGCAACAACGCGAAGGTGAGCCACGACTACCGGACAGAAGCTCGGATGAAACAGAAACAGCGTGAGGCAGAACATGGAAAGAAGGTACTCCCACGAAATGGATGGTTATGAACGACACTTGGACGATTGTGGTGATGATCTCAGTTCTATACTGTTGGATGGTCCCGACTTGTGGTTCGATGACTACAGCTACGCAATTTACGACACGATATGTTCTGATGGCGAAGGTATAGATATCTCGGCCCTGGTCCATACGGAGGAGGATTTGACTCTGCTGCGTCCAGATGGCATATTCTTTCTCGGCTCCGATTCTGAGCATCAGCCATGGCGGTTCACGGATTGTGCTGAACAGGCTTATTACTACGACGACCCAAAGGCGATGTATCTGGACTGGGATTTGCCGTCGGATGGGCAGTACTATTGTGATGCGTTGGAGATCCGTGGTGGACTGGAGCGCACCACTCAGACTCGTGTTCGAAGATTGCATCGTGAAGGTGCCCAACGTGGACCTTCATGTGACTTACGTTGTGGAGTGGATCTCGGCCGACCGTTTGATTTGCAATGGATATGGCAATATGTGCTTCATTGCAGACCGATCGTCGTTTTCATCTCTACTCCCTGTACCGGCATGAAAGGTTGGCACCATCTCAATCGAGCCTTGACTACCCGCGCTTGGGAATCCAGCCGCGCTCGGTCGTCGCATTTGGGAGTCTGCGACGTTGGCAATCACTTCTTGAATGAGCAGCCCCTTGGTTCGGATGTGTATGAGTCGGAAGCCTGGGTCACGCTGCGCGCAGATCCTAGAGTGGCGTCTTTTTTTTTGCAAAAAAAAAAAAATCAGTGTCAGGTAGGGCTGGTAGAAGAGAAGTCTCGGCTGCTTTTGAAGAAGGCGACGGAGCTACTGGCCAGTGACGAACGACTCGTTCGTCGTTTCCGTCGCCTCTTGTGTCAAGGCCTTAGGGCCTGTCGACGTCATGCTCACGCTGAAGGCAGTCATGTGACGCGCAAGCTCCAGGTGTGGCCATGGCGCATGGCCTCTCTCATTGCTGACGGGATTGCCGAGATCCTTCGAGAACGATGGAAGTCAAAGTCGCACCGAGCACACTGGATGAAGTTTTCTGCTGATGAGCGTGCCGCCGACCACATCGGTCGATTTATCAAGCAGTGCAGGGTGGATCACGTCAAGTTCACCAAGGGCCAGGACTGCAAACCCACGTTGTGTTCCACTCATGTGTACCAGCACATCTGCGATGGCCTGGAGGTGGACACGATTGCCAACCAACTGATGAGCCGGATGGAGAGTTCGATTCGAGGATGTGAGCGAGCTGAGGATCGACTGCGACAGGCAAGAGTGCCAAAATATGATATCTCAGCTTTCCCTGCCCTGGCCCCTGCAACCTGTCCAGCGTGTCGAGGCAAGGCATCTGTGCATGGCCCTCGGCATGCCCGTGATGTTGGTTGTCATTTTCCTCATATCCAGTCGGTGGCCGGAGTTCCTCGCGCAGGCCCGCGGCATCTTGCTGACGCCAGGAGCCGCTGGCAATGGGCGGAGTCGCGAGGTCGGCCCGCAACTCGTGCAGCAGCCGCAGCTGCTCGTGGCGCTGCAGGGGGCGCTTCCGCCGCTCGTGCCGCCAGTGCGAGAGTGCCGGCACATCATGGCCCAGCTGCTGATGACCCAGGAGGTGGACACTTGACGCCTCTGGAGGTTGCAGCGGGAGCTGACGTGGCGTCGTCACCTTCGTCTTCGTCGCCTGCTGCTCCAGCGCCAGCACCTCTGGCGCCTGCGGCTGCGTCTGCTGCTTCCCCCTCGTCGGCTGCACCTGCGCCGGCACTGCCGGCGCCAGCGGTTGCGCCAGAGGCTGGAGCGGCGCGGCCGCCGCCTCAACCGCCAGTGCGACCGCCAGGAGTGGATGCTGCTGTGGGTGATGATGCGCTTGCCGCCCCTATGGATGACCCTGCTCGAGTGCAGCAACCAGTGGCGCAGCGACGAGCTCGGGCGGCCAGATCCGAGATAGACGTGCAGGCAGATGCGGAAGGAGCTGGCTGGTCTGATTGGTCCATCGGCCGTGCCGTGAGGTTGTTGAGAAGTCAGAATCCCATGATTATCAGGAGAACTATCAGGAAGCTTCATATCAGGATACGGCATGCTCCGGCATTGCGGCTCAAGGAGATGCTCATCGCGGCTGAAGCTCCTGAGCAGGCAATCGATCTCATCCAGGTTGTCTGTGACACGTGCCCGGCATGCCGGGCCTGGCGCCGCCCTGGCAGGATACCTATTGCGAACAGCAGAGTTCATTATGGATTTCAGTCAAGCCGTTCAAATCGATTTATTGTTTTGGAAGACCAAGATAGCGATGCATATGTTGGACACCTAGGTGCGTTTCTCTGTGGCGGCCATCTTGCCAGATCGCGTCACCAGCACCATCGTCGCGGCCGTCGCGCACTACTTGTTCAGGCTGTCCTCCGCGCCAGCCGTGCTGACTTCAGACCGTGGAGGCGCGTTGGACAGTGATGAGGCGCGATCATGGGCTTCTCGATGGCAGTTTTAGCCCAACCTTCGCCCTCGAGGCGCTCACGCACGAATGGTGGAAAGGCATTGCGAATTACTACGGAAGCAGTTACATCTTGTGGACGAACAGTGCGATCGTGATGGAGTTCTTGTGCCCGGCGGAGCCATTCTGGATGAGCGTGTGTTGGCAAAGAACTGTATGATCGCTATCACACAACACTACACCCTACAAGGCGGTGTTTGGTCGTACCATCCCGATGTTGACTGATCTGGAGCCGGCTTCTGCTACGGCGATGGAAGACATGGGTGACGGCATCGACGGTGTCTCGCGCCATGTTCACCGGCTTCGTGAGATGGCTGTCGGTGCTGTTGTGCTTTCGTCAGCTCATCAGCGCATGGATCGTGCTCGTCAGTCTCGGACACGCCCGGCAGGTGAATGCCAGAATTTACAGCTCGGAGATTTGGTCGATATCTGGAGGGGCCCGCCGAACAAGGGCGTTTCGGGTTGGCGGGGCCCTGCTGCGGTCGTGAATATCAATCGTATCAGTGAAGGCGCGGTGGACGTGCAGGGGCCGTCCCGTACCATCAGCTGCCGTCTGGCTGATGTTCGCCATGCGCTCGCCATGTCTGTGATGGTGGCCGCCGAACACTTCCGACAGTACTGGGAGCTGCCCTTGACTCTAGTGCAGGAGCTTGCCGAGAGCATCGAGAAGGGAGCGGTTACGTAGCATGTGTGAGCACTTCAAAAGGCTGGAAGCTTTCGAGACAGCGTGCCAAGTACCCTATCATATGTCATGTTATGTTGCATGTTGCATCGTGTGACTTGTGACCCCAAGGCTGCAGTGGCGGCCGTCTGGGACATGGTGCCAAAGACCTCGAGCGCATGCCCGGCGTCGACGAGACGCTGTTTATTTTCTGGAAGTCAGTATGCCCACTCGATTGGCAGTGGCAGCAAGCTCTTGGCACTGTGCGACTGCCTCTCCCGCATTTATTTGGTGACGATTGGCAAGATATGTGTTTTTCTTCCGTTCTTTATCGTTTCCCTCGAAGGTTTCGAGTTGGCTCGGCGAGCGGTTCCTGATGTTCCGCACCTCGGGCGCATGTATGAACAATTCGACCCTGACGAGGGAGCGCTACCCCCTGGTACGCGCTTGCCTGGCGTTCGCCGACCCAGGAGCGAACCCTCTGATGAAGAGCAACGGAGTAAGGTCTGTCGTTTCGATCGCCAGGATGTTATTGAGTTGCCGGGTGATCGCAAGAGACAACTATCAACTGGTTCAGAAGGAAGTGGCAATCCTCGGCCTCATGTCGCTCCTTGTTTGCCGCATGTTCCCGACGAGTCGTCAGAGGATGCGAGAGGTACGGAGTCAATACAGAGTACTGGAGCTGATGATGAGGACGCGGAGGCCGAGCAAGAGGATCAATTCTAGACATGTGTTTGTATGGAAAAGGAAGCCTGCTCTGCCGCCCATGTGCATCTTGGGGGACAGGTCCCGGCGGTGGAACTGACGGACGCCGACCTGGACGAGCCCCTCAGCATTATGTTTCCGCGCAAATAGGCTTGGCGATTCGTGTTTACTTCGAGCACGATGGCCAATAATTGCGTGCTGGTGATGAGTGTTTTCAAGACCCAGACGTCGCCGGTCATCGAGCGTGATCTCAAGCACCTCTCGGCAGCAAAGATAAAGAAGCATCGCGAGTTGGTTGTGGCCGCGAAGCTGAAGGAACTCAAGCGTTGGGTGTTTCGTGGTGTTATTGAACGGATGAACAAGAAGGATGCCGACAATCGTATAGACTCGCGCTGGGTCATCAAGTGGAAGACTATCGGAGGCCAGGGACATGTCAAGGGCCGTCTCACCGTGAACACCGCCGCGCGAACACCCCCCCTGACGCCGCAGGTGGACTTCCTCCTGGCACGACCCGTGCGGGGGATGTTCTGAAATGGACGGGGGGACGCCGTGCGAAGCTGCCCATTGGTCCCATAGGTGAAGCTCCTTCTGGGGCATGCTTTGTGTGACGGGTGTGCCGACATGGGCGGGAGGGCGTTGTACGAACCTTGTCTTTGGGCCTTCAGGTAGTGTTCCTTGTGGGTACGATCCGCGTGATGGGGTGTGCCGCAGTAGCCAGGGGCGGAGGGGGGGGGCGCAGTGCGAACCTTGCCTCTGGGGCCGCAGGTGGAGATCCATGCCGGCCACGATCCGGGCCGTATGAGAGGTGTGCCGAAATAGGAGAGGGGGCGGGATGCGAACCCCATCTCCGGCCCAACATGCCCACAGGACCACTCCAAGGCAGCCCGAGAGGGCCTCAGGAGGCGCCCAAGAGAGCCCCGAGCGAGCCCAGGAGGCGCCCAAGACCGCCCAAGACGGCCCCAAGAAGGCCCCTAGAGCGGCCCCAGAGGAGAACTCCGACAGACATGTCATGTGGATGCCTCCGCCCCGAGCGGACCCTCGAAATCTCCAGAAAGCTCCCGAGACCACCTTGGAGAGGACCCACGAGAAGGCTCCCAAGATGCCTAACAGAGAGCCCCAAAGGCCCCGAATCACCCCCCAAGCGGCTACACGGCTGCCTCCAAGCTGTCGCCCAGAGGCTACCAACAGGCATACACGAGGTTTCTGATTACCAACTCAAGCATAATGGCAGGATGGGCGCAAGGCCACTCGGAGTGGCACACGTGATTGATGCGGATGATGATGATGATGATGATGATGATGATGATGATGATGATGATGATGATGATGATGATGATGATGATGATGATGATGATGGTGATGGTGATGGTGATGGTGATGGTGATGATGATGATGATGATGATGATGATGATGACGATGATGATGACGATGATGGTGATGATGATGGTGATGGTGATGGTGATGGTGATGATCATGACGATTATGATGATGTTGATGCTGATCATGATGCTAGTAATGATGGATATGATGATGTTGATGATGATGCTGGTGATGATGGTGATGATGGTGTTGATAGTGGTGATGGTGATGGTGGTGGTGACGATGTTGTTGATGATGATGAGGATTAGGATGAGGGTGAGTATGCTGATCAGGAGGAGGAGGAGGAAGAGGATGGTGGTGATGACGACGACGACGGTGACGACGATGAAGATGTTGCTGATGCTGATTATGATGATGATGAGGATGAAGATGAGGGTGATGATCAGGAGGAGAAGGAGGATGATGGTGGTGATGACGACGACGAGGATGATGCTGCTGCTGCTGCTGATGATGATGATGATGATGATGATGATTATGATGACGATGATGCTGATGCTGATGCTGATGCTGATGCTGATTCTGATTATTGTGATGATGATGATGATGATGATGATGATGATGATGATGATGATGGTGGTGGTGGTGGTGGTGGTGGTGGTGGTGTTGACGGTGACGGTGACGGTGATGGTGTTGGTGATGGTGATGGTGATGGTGACGGTGATAGTGGTTGGGGTGGGGGTGGGGGAGGGTGACGATGATGTTGATGATGCTGCGGGCAATGTCATCGGCGTCCGGGGGCAAGGGGCCCAGGGCCTCAGACTTTTCTAACCTCCCCCCCTGGTGTGGCAGCAGCAGGATAAGCAGATGCATTTTGGCCTTGAGCCACAATGTGACAACGACAGTACATCCTTCCCTGAAACACGTACGAACAATCCTGGCCTCCCGTGAGCTGGAATGTTGGGCTTCACGGGAAAGAACATTATGCTAAACCTATATCGATAAAACAGGAGCGTCTCCACATGGATGAGACTTTCTCCTAGGTTTAGCACCCCAAAACAGGATACAGCAACTGTACATGCAAGTCAGTGATCAGGGAGAGAGCAGTGAGGGAGGAGAGAGAGAGAGAGAGCCCGGGTCTCTTGACTCCGACACTGCTGGGCTGGACTGAAAATCGGCCCACGATATGAGTCTGGAGTCTTGATCCAACATCCTCCGAGATGCTGCCTGAGATCGGTCCTTACTCCCTGGTTGGTTCCTCCTGCGGGATATCTCGCCAGCCTCGTCTATCAAAACTAGCTTGCCTGTAGCAAGTAAATTGGACAATGCCGCATTGCCCTTGCTGATGTCGTCCTTCGTGAGACAGTCCACGGGCATACGGCCGTGCGGGATCCACCGAATAAAACCTCGAGCCCCCTCCAGGGCCTGGCACACGGCGGCTAAGTCGAGCGCCGTGCGACGGTCGCGGGCACTAGCATTCCCTTCCTTCAGCATCGTATCGTAGATACTCTTCGCATCCACCACGTGAACCTGATCTTCCCGCCCGCCTAGTCGGCAGTCCCTACGGAGTACCGTCGTAAACGGACCCGAACACCGGGACATGTCTGACACATCCACATCTCCGAAAACCACGTCTCTATACAAGACCTGGAGAAACTCTACTTCCGCCACTGCCGCCGAGAGAGCCTGAGTCTCGCCGGCCAGAGTAGACGTGACTTTTCTTCTGAGCTTGGAACTTCGCCATCCCAGGGTGGACGCGCGAACAGCACAGTTATCTATCACGCTCTTATCGGTCGCTAAGACCATCCACGCCCCCTGCGTCGGGTCGGCGGGGAGCCCCTGGTGGTCCAGAAGTCCTTCGTTGGCTCCTACACCCCCCGCATCAGAGAAAGAAACGAACGCCATCCGTTCCGGGTCCAAACGCCAAATGATGAGGCCTCTCGAGGCCGTAGCACGGAGATGCCTCACCATCTTGTTTGCAATGGCAACGTCCCCCGTGGTGGCGTCCTTCAGTCTACTAGCAAGGATGCTCGCGGTGCCGGCGGCCTCGGGACGAGATTCACGACCGACCCAGTTCAACTTATAAATCAGGGACCGGAGGGCTTTGAGCTCGGGTTGGGTAAGGGGAGAGGACTTTTGACCCAGTCGACCCCGTTCGAGGCTAATCGTCCTCACCTCCTCCAGTATATACTTTTCCTGGTCGATCGTCGTCTTCTGGGGCCCGAAACTCACGCTGCGGCCAGCATACTCAACAGGACCGCGGTGACAGTCCCTGTACTTCCCAAACTTGAACCTAGAGACCAAGGTCTCCCGGATCCAGGCTCGGGACGCCTCTGAATTGCTGGCGATAAAGAAGTCGTCGACTTCAAGTAGGATCATGTTCAGAATGGTCCCGTCTGAGGCGTACCTGATCCACCAGCAGGGCTCTAGGAGACTGCGCGTGAATCCCTTTGTCCTAAGGTATCCTACGATCGTTTTGCGCCAGGCCAGAGGGGCATCGTCCAACCCGTAGACGTTCACCAGCAATCTGATGAGAGACCCCTTTTCAACCTTGATGCCCTCGCATGGTACGTAGATCTCTCCCTGAGCACGGCTCATAGGATCCGATTGGCAGAAGGCATTCTTCACGTCCGCAATATCCCCTAGGTGGCCTAGATTCATCATCACCTGGATGAACATAAGTATGGAAGAAGTCTGGGGGGTGGGAGAGTAGACGAATAGCGTCCCGGTATCCGGATCCTTGTGTCCGTGGACGCACCACCGAGACTTGGCGGTTGGTTCAGAAAGCGTGCCCTCCACAGGTTTCCACCGCCGAACCATCCGACTCGTGATGATGCGGTCCGGTCGCTCTCGCCTAATCACCCCCGCCTCCCTAGGCGCTATGATCTCCACAGCACCCGAGTTGGCCATATTTTGCCACTCGGTGTCGTCTGACACTTCAAACTTGCTGCGCTCGGCAGGCGTCAGTCGGTTGAGGCTAACCTCTCCTCCGCGGCTGGCCGCCAGGACCTCAAGATCGGCTCCACGCTTCTCCTCAACCAAGAATACGCCCGCCTCCATGGTTTCGACCGCGAATGACACCCAGACTTCCGGTCGGACCCTCGACTCGATTTCCTGAACTCTACGCCCCACAAAGCCTGGCCCCCCGTCCTCGCCTCTTTCCTCGGTGTCGGCAGCGGCAGCACTGGCACTCGGCCCTTCGCTCACTTGGGGAGAGCTGCTGGAAAGCCCCAGTCCTGGAGGTGGCTCTATCCTGGCACGCTTGACTTCGACGACCTCGGGAGGACAGCTCGCCGCTCGAGTCTCAGCCTGACGCTGGCGAATACAAGCTGGCACGTCACTGGGCTGAGGCAGTCTAGATCTCCCTGGCCTGCTGGCTCCACCAGAGGCATCCTCGTTGACGGTGGGAGCGGGCACAGGGTTAGAAGGAAGGAGAGGAGGAGGAGAGGAAGAGATAGGGGGAGCCGGGTCGACGGTGTCCTCGTCCTCTGGAGTGTCTTGCCTCGTGGGTGGCCCGCCCTCTCCCTGGCCGTCTCCCTCGGAGATGGACGGGAGTCGAGTTCGCTCGGATCCGGCCCGGGCGACCGCAGAACCCCCGGCCGATGACGGCCGGGATCCGACCCCCCTTGGAGGCCTGGGCCCGATCGGATCGAACCCACGGTGAACCAGAGCAGGCCCTGGAGGTCTCGCACTCGGAACTTCTCGAGGCGCATCCGGCCGTGGTTCTGGCTCGGGTCCCGGGGGCACCTGAGGCGCCGAGTCCACCTCTGCAGACAGCGGCTGGTACCACGCTTCGTCGGGGGGCGGACCTTCTCGCTGGACGTCCACCGCCGTCGCTCTCCTGGCCTGGGCCTGGGAGAGAAGCTCGGACCACCGGGGATCCTGGGCAACCTGGATGCCGTATTCCTCCTCGGCACTGGCCAGACGAACCTGCTCTGGAGAGCATTTCCAGAGACGCGCCCGCACCGCGACCCAGACGGTGCCACGCTCGCACAGGACCACGACCCCGGGGCCCGTCCACGCGTCCCGCCTGCGACCTAGGGTGTCGGCCCTCGGACCCGCTTTGGTCAGGCGTCGCCAGACGAAAACCCACTGGCCTGGACGGAACATCGCCTGGTCCTGGCCGGGTCCCCTCGCCTTGGTGGCTTTGGCAACCTTGTCCCGGGCGGTAATCTATAGAGCCAGGCGACGCGCTAACTCCCTAACACGCTGCGACCTGGCAAACTCCGCGCCCGCGGAGTCGAGCTCCGAGGCCGGTCGTATGGAGTCCTGCCAGCCTGGAAGGCCCATGTGATCATCCGACAGTATTTCGTGTGGCATCCGGGGGTTCTCGCCAAAAACGAGCTGGACCGGAGAAAACCCGCCCCGGTGCCAGAAGCGGTTTTTATGGGCACACAGCTCGTAGACAAGCTCCTCGAGCTCCCCTACGTCCCCGGGAATGGCAGAACCGGCCTCCACCTCTCCCTTGATCCTGTCTTTGATCCAGCCTCCGTGTCTCTCGACGCGTCCGTTCTGCCACGGGGAGTTCGCGTCGCACACGTGGTGGAGAACTCCCCACTGCTCGAGTCCTCGGGCAAACCGACCCTCGAACTCGGAGCCCCCGTCCGACAAAACAAAATGAGGAGCTCCGAAAGGACGGATCCACGCTCTCACGAAAGCCCCCCAAACCTGAGCCGCTGTGGGCTCCTCCACCCGCACACAGACCTGCAGGTTGGACCCGTGGTCCACAACGTTCAAAAACGCCAGGGTCCTCTCCTGGAACGGAACAAAGAAAAGATCGACACCCACTATGTGGTTGAACCTGAACGTCCTGGGAAGTGCCACCCTGCGGTGGCTGCTGGTGCGAGCTCGCTCGGCACACTCCGAGCACTTAAACACGTCTCTGATCCAGCGAAGCAGGTGTATCTTCACGCCTCCGGCCCTGAGGACTCGCACAAACTTTCGGTTGCATGGGTGACCCATATTCACGTGTAAACGGAACAGCAGACGCTTTTCTTCTTCTGTCGGTTCGGGAGGGGGTTCCTTTGGTCCGGAGGCTCCCGGGCCCCGCGTCTCGTGTTCTTCCGCCTCGCTTCCGCTTGCTTCCTCGGGACCTTCCAGATCTTCGAGGGAGGGCTCCGCGTCCTCTGGAAAGTGGCTCTCGCTAAGCTCTGCCCACGTGGGTGACCTTGATCTGCTGACGCCGCTCCACTGCTCGGTCACGGCACGAGCCACGGCTTCAGCAAACGCGGGCGGATACTCCTGGGCCTGGGCAGTCCTGCTACTCCCCTCCAGGAGCACATGCTGGTGGTCTCCGGAACACAGCCTACCGTCCATGATCTCTGAGAGCCTAGGGTGGTTGGTGAGCAGTCCGGTGGGCTTCTTGTTGAGGCCATCCTTAGTGACTCGGAGCCCGAACATACACATATCGATCCGAACCCGGCGAACGCCTGGAAGCTGAGCGACCAGCTTTACTACCTTAGTCGCCCAAGAACTCGCAAACAGAGGGTGTTCAAACGCGAAGTACCGCCCTCGCTCCGACTGGTACAGGGCTATGCGCATGCAAAGGATTAAATCATTGACCCCGTCAGTTACGGCTTGCTTCCATTTAAACGGGTCTCGGACGGCTCTGCTGATGCGACTAATAGCCGAGAAAACCCTGCAGGGCGGGCACAGCCAGATCATGTCTGGCTTCTCTTTCTCTATGGCCGCCCAGAGATCTAACTGGTCGTTCGCTCTCCTAGAATCCCACCCGGTCCTCAGATCCCAACTGGGCTTGGCCCCCAGAGTTCCCCCACGGCGCTGCACTCTGGGCGCGATCCTAGGAGGCGAGAACACTTCCATAAAGCTGATTCCTCTGTTCCTCGAGACGAACAGCTCCGTAGTTGGGTCCTCCTGGGACCCGTCCGGCCTAGCCCTGAGTTCGAGAGCTCGCCGGACTTGCTTGGGCAGCGCGACCTCGTGGTCGTCGTTAAAGTTGTCCCCGTCCTGCCACTCGATTCCTTCGAAATCGCTTTTCGAGCTGTGTCCCTCCGCTGGCGACTGAGGTCCAACGACCGAAGCAAACACAGGAAACGTCGGAATCGAGCGACCATCTCTGACTTGGGTGGATGCTGGAGATAATGATGATGCCTTTTGCGCTGCACAACTGCAGCCGCCAGAGGCAGCTCGGAAACACTGAGTGGCAGCAGCCCGAATCATGTATGAGCCCGCTAGATCATTGGCCCGGGATCGCTCCCGAGCACCTCCCATGAGTCGAGGCTCGCCTCTGGGATCGTCGGCAACGGAGGACGCGTCGTAGTCGCAGTCGTTGCTCCCGACATGGTCGGTGTTGTAGTGGTCCTCGTCCCGTACGGGTCGGTAACCGTCCAGAGGTCCCCGTCTGCCACTGTCGCCTGGTCGTCGATCGGTGGCGGGTAGGACGGCGGAGGAGGGCTGGCTGCCCCGGACGAGGATGCCGCCGCCGAGCCGGCCGCGCCGATGGCCGCTGTCGGGGCCTGGTGAAAGGGAGCTGCTGCCACCGCTGCTGCAGCTGCCTGCTGAGGAACGTGCCACTGGTCCTCGACCTGCTGCCCCCCGTTGGCCACGTGCGCTATGGCCGCCACTGCCGTGCCTACGTTCACGAGCATGAACCCGATCTGGCCGATCGCTGTCTCCATCCCGGAGAGGGTGCCCGCGATGGCATTGACCGACTCCTGGAGCGTGTCGATGGCTATCGCGAAGTCCGCCATCCCGGTGAGCTGCGTCTTGATGGCGGTGATGCCCTGGAAGATCTGCTGGAGCCCTTCCTCCATCTGCGTGGGAAACTGCTGTGTCTGCGTCGCGACCTGGATCATCTGGTTCACCACCGACTGTACCTGGCCCAGCGCACGAACTCCTTCTGGAATCGCCTGGAGCTGCCACTGGAGACCCTGGAGCAAACCGTACAGCTGATTCACCGTCGTCAGCGCTGCACCTCCTGCCTTGAACTGCGGGTCGCTGGTCAGGAGGTCCACCGCCCTCTGAGCGGATGACGCCGCTGCCCGCGCGGCCTCGGCCGCCGTTGGCACTGCCGGGGCACCTCCTTGACCAGCGCGGCCTCCGGGAATCCATGCAATGCGCGCTCCGCAGAGAGTGCACCTCGATCCCGAGCCGTGCTGGTTCCCGTAGTACTTGATCGCCGAGGCTGGATGACTGCAGTGGGGTGATGCTTTGGGGGGTGGCTTCCCCGCAGCTGGCCCGAATAGCACCCCTGGTGTCGGCGCCGTCGCTCCCCCTCCAGCTGCCGTGGCAGCCGCCGTCCCCTCCGCTGCTGCGGCCGCTGGAGGCGGTCCTGATGGCAGAGGTGGCTGGCCGCGGTGCTCGACACCCGCCTGGGCTAGGGCATACAGCGCCTGGGGCATCGTCGGCTGGATGGTCCCCTCGATCGGTGGAGCTGGGGGCCACTGAGACGCCGCGGCTGCCGCCCCCCACAGCGCTGGCTGCGGCCTCGATGCGGGTTGGTGCTGCTGAAGGTGCGGAGGAGGTGCCTTCACCACCAGGGGGCTCGCCGCGGCCTGGGCGGGTCCGAGGCTCGTCGGTGTCGGCAGCCCTTGCAACGCCGCGAGCGCCTGGTGCTGCTGGTCGCCCGAGGCGCTGCTGACTCCGTGTGACTGCTGGGGCATGGGCACGTCGCTGCCCGCCGCCGCCGTCGCCTAGCTGTGTGCCGCCGAGCCGGCTGCTCCGGCTGAGGGCTCGAACACCTCCGAGGACACCTCGGAGTCCTCCTCTCTCTCGGCGTGGCGCTGCGCCAGCAACTCCTCGGTAAGCTGCTTGGCAACAGGCTCCTTCTTCTTGCCTCCGACGGCGGGGTGCATGCCGAGAGCCAGCACCATCGCTACACGAAGCATGAACATGGAGTGAATCACCCAGGATGTGACTCCGAAGGCGATCGAGATTGGAAGCTTGGAGTCGCCGAAACGAGTTTTAGCCCAAACTGGCCACGGAAATCACCAGGACAATCTGAACCCACATGGTTATCGCCGAAAGACCGAGAGCCCCGAGGTCGTAAATGGCCCTACACGCTGATCTGAGGTCGAGGGCTCTGGTCGTCTCACTGGCCTGGCTCTGGTGGTACTCCTCATCCTTAGCTTCTCCGCGGGATCCCGAGGCCCGGACCGTCGCTAGGCTGCTCCACTGAGCTCGCGGCTGGTGCTGGTCGCTAAACTCGAGCTTGATCGATAAGTGCTGTCCCCGGGCTCGGCCCCGGCGTACGGTACTGTACTCGATTTGATTGAAGCTGAGGGGAAGGAGGTAGAGGACAACCCTGTAAGCGCTCATCTCTCCGCTGGCGCTCATCACAGGTGGCGGTTGCCCAGTGGCCAGTACAAAGGAAGACGCCGTCAGAAAAGGATACTTCCGAAGCGCACTGTCTGGGGTAGTGTGGCTCCCCTTAGTCTCCCGCACGATATCGGCCATGCGGTGACCGGAGCCCAGCTTGGTGACAGGAATGTCCTGAGCTAAAAAACTGCGAAATCAGAAGATTACGAGGAAGGTCGAGCACGCAGCCTAGGAAATCCAGCAGATTGACGCTCAGTATATGCGGAACGTCTTCGTTCAGCACCGTGGTTTCCACAACTCCCATCACTCCGCCGAGGCACATCGGATAAAGGATGGTACAGATCACTTTTGCCTCGCCTCCGATGCCATGCGCCTTCTTGGGCGCCTTGAACTCTCCTGGTACTACTACGTAGCGAAGACCGTGACGAGCCAGCGCCTCGGCCTCTCGGTTCAGTGATGGCAGTCCCACTATGTCGCTGCCGGCCCCCGGGTCCACGAGGCCCTGCGTCACGGAGGCGTTGAGGTAGACCTCGATGGCCTGCGCCTCCTTCCGGATGTCCTTCAGCTTCTCGAGCTCGTCGTTGTTCATGATCGGGTAGCTGCAGCCGTCGAACGTGTACCCGGCCAGGCCTCGCTTTGACCGATCAGGACCCTTGCCGCTGTCCTCCTTCCGCGGCTGGGGACACTCCCGTGACCAGTGGCCCTTCTCGTTGCAGTTCTTGCAGCGGGTGACCTTCATGAGCCTGAGGATTCTCTGACTCGTGGCGCCGGCATCCTTCGGCCTGTCTCCTCGGCCTCGCCCGCGCGCGCGGCCTCGGCCGCCTGTGCCGCCTCGGCCGCCCCCACCACGGCGTCCGTCGTCGTCGCCCCGGCGAGGTCGTGCACCGTAGAACTCGCGGTCCTGCTTCGCCGCGCGCTTCAGGTCCTTGTTCTGCTTCCAGGACCTGCGCTGCACCTTGCCTGTCATCTGCACGAAGGCCTCGGTGGCATCGTCCTCGTCGAGATCCAGATCCTCAATCTCCGCCAAAATGGCCATGAGGTCTGTCTCGGATAGCTCCTCGTCTTCGTCTGGATCCTCTCCCGACTCGTCGTAGTACGATTCTTCGTCCTGTCGAGCGGTCCCGGAGCCCGAGACCTGGTAAGCCTGGGAGGACGAGTGAGGAAGAGGGAGAGAGCTGTGGCCTCGTCCGTCCTCGCCGTCTTCTGCGGCCAGGACTGGGTGCGAGGCACTGCTGCCAGGCAGCAGCTTCTCGCCGCTGTCGTAGTCGAGCTGCCTGAGAGCCCAGGCCACGTCCCTGTAGTCTAGGCTGCCCTTGGTGAGGGCGCGCAGGTTCTGTTGACCTTGCGCGCTCAGTCCCGCACCCTCCTCGAGCATGAGACCCTTCATCTTATCCGACATCCATATGTCGTGGCTCTCGGCGTCGGTCATCTGCTGATCGCGCCTCGCTACGAACTGCGTGAGGCTCTCCTTCTGGCCCTTCGTGCACTCGAACAGTGCCCTGCGACCCGCTCGGCGCATGTCGTCGCCCTCTCGCTGGCCGCTCATGAGGTCCATTCTCTCGAGGAGAGTGTCCAGCCAGCGGGGCCCGCACAGCACGTTCTCGCTGATGTCCTCGAACTTCGCCTGCATCGTCCAGTCGAACAGCTTCAAGAAGCGCTCAGACCGCCTCCACAGCTGCACGTCAGTGTTGTGGTTCCACCGCTGGATCGCCTTTTTCCACAGGCGGTAGTGGCCCCATCCTGGCCAGGTAGGTGGGTCTGAGTAGTCACCTTTTGACCAGCCGCCCTCGTTCCAGTTGTGGTTCCTCCAGCCGCCCTTGTCGTCGTCCTTCCAGTCGGAGTCCCTGACGCCGTCTCGCTTGGTGTCCTGCTGCTGTCGGCCCCCAGGGCCCCACTTGCTCTCGTCAGGCTCCGGCTGTCCACTCTTCCATGGATCGCGGCCGTCGCTCCAGGGATCCTGACCCCTCGAGCTCTCCTGCCGGCCGCTCTTGGTGCCGCCGTAGTCGTCGTCTGCGCCGGCGGCGCTATGGCTGAGCCCTGGGCCGAGGTTCTTCACTGCGTCCTTCACGGCCTGCTGGATCAGCTGCTTCAGCTGCTCTGTGACCTGTGGGCTCGAGCTCGCTGCGCTTCCGACGGGTGGCGGTGGCGCCGTCCCCTCCCCAGTCCCCTCTGACTGGGCTAAGCGTCCTCCGCCAATGACGGCGTACATCTCGTTCTTCTCGTCTCCTGGGCCAGTGTCATCTGGCCCTGGCATCAATGCCTGCCGTGGATCCGCGCTCTGTCCAGTCCGGTGAGAGCAGCGCCCGCGCAGCCGCCCGAGCTGCCCCCGACACCACCGCTGATCAGCGGTGCCTGGGGGCGCCCATGCATGCCGCGCCGAACACTGCTCCGCTACCAACTGTGGCAGCAGCAGGATAAGCAGATGCATTTTGGCCTTGAGCCACAATGTGACAACGACAGTACATCTTCCCTGAAACACGTACGAACAATCCTGGCCTCCCGTGAGCTGGAATGTTGGGCTTCACGGGAAAGAACATTATGCTAAACCTATATCGATAAAACAGGAGCGTCTCCACACTGGTAACGCATTCAGCCGCTGGGGTGCGGGGCATGTTTGCGGCCTCCAGAAAAGGATACTTCAGCCACAAATGTGTGAAGGTGGCCGTAGGCGTACTTGAAGCGATGCCAAGAGACCCCCTCCAAACCGCCATGACCTGCCCAAGACGGCACAAGAGGCCCCCGAGATGGCTTCTGGAGCCTCCCAGGATCTCCCCGGAGTCTCCCACGAATGTCGCAGGGGCCCAGGATATCCCGGGGTCTGCGTGGGCTAGAGGCCCTTTGGATGCGTCCTTGGGAGGTCTCCTGGGGGGTTCTCTCGAGGGCCTCTTGAAGGCATCTTGGGGCGCCCCTTGGGCGCGCACGAGCGACGCCCGCTACATCGCGGTGATCACGGGGCTCTCAAAGCAACTCAACCGGCGACGCCAAACGACCGCCTCGCCCAAGACATTTTCGGAGCCTGGGCGCGGACGGGCAGGTGTCCTATCCCCTGGCGTCTCCCCTGTGGGGTGCTCAGGTGCCACACGCCGCTTGCCACATCACACGGTGATTGCAGTGCGCTTATCAGAAGCAGAGGAGTGCCGGCGACGCCACATGAGCGCCGCGCCCGAGGCATCCCCCAGCTTGGTCGCAAACGGGCATGCCTCCTGCCCCTGGTGCTTCCCCCTGCGGTGCCAGAGTTCGACGCGTGCTGCACCTCGGTGATCACGGCGCTTTCAACGCAGAGCATGATGGGCCTGTTTTCCACCACCACCACCACCATGAGTTGGAGGGGGGAAGGAGGTGGAGGACGAGGAGGAGGACGAGGAGGAGGAGGAGGAGGAGGACGAGGAGGAGGACCCCCTCCCGTTCCAGCTTTTGGAAAGCAGGCCCAGCAGAGAGAGAGAGCGGCGGCGGCGGCGCCGGCGCCGGCGCCGGCGCCAGCCGCGGCGGCGGCCTCCCCGGGCGGCCGCCAGGTCCTGCGCGGGGAGCGAGGCGCCGCCCCGGGCGGAGGCGCTGCCCTGCGGCGGCGGCTCGTGGCCATCGAGCCCAGGCTCCCGGGCCCTACCAGCGCGTCGAGCACGAGCGGAGGGGCCCATCTGCCACCACCACTGCCACAGGGCAGGAGAGGGAGGGGGGTCCTCCTCCTCCTTCCTCCTTCTCCTCCCTCCCTCCCTCCCTCCCTCCCTCCCTCCTCCTCCTCCTCCTCGTCCTCCTCCTCCTCCTCCTCCTCGTCCTCCTCCTCGTCCTCCTTTTCCTCCTCCTCCACGTCCTTCCCCCCTCCAACCGATGGTGGTGATGTTGGAAAACAGGCCCATCACAGGCTCACCACCCATCGGCCACGCGTGGCGGGGGAATCTAGGCTTCCCAGATGGGGTCGGAGGAGATGGGGTCGGAGGATGGCGCCGCATCGCCGATGCATCGCCGATGCGGCTCGATGTGGCAGGACGAACCCCAAAAAGCAACCTGGGTTAGCAATTTTTCGGGATTATCGACCAGGGTTCACTATGTCCCCCCCGCCCCCGGAACATTACGAATTTGGGTTGTGATGTTCTGGGACATATTGATTGGGATTCATCATAGTCGCCCAGGAACATTGTACACCTTGGTTTACAATGTGCCAGGAATATCGATCGGGAATACCGAACCCAGGTTGATTATTTTGGACTGATAGTAATGGTGGCTGAGGGGCGTCGCCAGAGCCATAGGCGGATAATCTGAATCCGGATGAAGGATTCCAAAATGATTATAATTATTATTTCCTCCCAGCACCGCGCCTCTCATTTGGGATTCCTTATGTCAGAATATTGACCCTAATCCGTTATCCCTAGAACATCATAAACTGGGGTTCTTAATGTTCTGGGAATAGCGAACTCAGGTTTGTTATTCCGGAATGATAATTGTTCGTCGGAAGGGGGGCGCCTGAGAAGGAGTTTGGACTGTGATCAACCTTGGTTCATTATGTCGGAATATCGACCCCATTATTCCGGAATGCAAACGATCTGGCGAGGAGGGGGGACACCGATCCATCCACAGGATACTAATCCAATAAGGGTATAATCTGAACATAATGATTATTAACCACGGTCGACGAGGATTTCCAGGTCACCCTCCGATGTGGAGTCCGACTTGCCTCACGTCCTCACGACCCATCGGCCACGCGCCGCGGGGTGTAGATGGAGGTTAGGTGCTCGTTTTGGGAGCCTTGGGGCACACCCAATGGATCTGTTCGACACCAGTTCGACTCAGGTTTGACTCTAGTTCGACTTAGGTTCGACTCAGGGCCGACACAGGGCCGACACAGGGTCGATTAAAATTGACGGACGTTCGACGCAGCTTCGACGCACGAGTGGAGCGAGTGTCTCCAGAACGGTCCCCAGAATGAGCATCCAGAAGGCTTCTCAGCAGTACCTCTACTTCTTAAGAGGCGCGGGCCGTATCTATAGATGTAGGGCTGACGCCTTTTGGGAGCAGCCTCCTTCCAAGAGACGCCTTCCCCCCTCCCCCTAACCCCGTTTACGCGCGCCGCCAAACCCAAGAAGCCACCCCGCCAACCCGAAGGCCCCACTCTGCCCTCCATTCCCGGGGGGGGGGTCGTCGGGGAGCAGTGTGAAAAAGCACACATGTGGAACCCGTAGTTCGCTCCTCCCCCTCTCCTCCTCCTCCTCCTCCTCCTCCTCCTTCCTCCTCCTCCTTATTCCTCCTCCTCCCCTCCTCCTCTTCCCCCCCCCCTCCTCCTCCTCTTCTTCCTCTTCCTCCTCCTCCTCCTCCTCCTCCTCCTCCCACCCACCCGACATTGGGGTCTTCGGGCCAGGTCGGGCCGTGTCCGGCCTCCCCGAGGCCCTCGCCAGACGCTCCCGCGCCGCCTCGGGCGGCGCCAGGAGCGCGGCGCTCCGCGCCCCCCGAGGTTGGGCTGCTGCGGCCGCCCCGGGCTTCTCGGGTGAAATCTGGGCCTGTGCCTCTGCGGGAGGAATCCTCAAAGATAGTCCAAACATAGTCTGGGGACGGTTTTTTGTTCTGTGGACTGTTTCTGAGGATGTTTCGAGCCATGTGTTGGCTCTGTTTCATTTTTCGTCCAGGATCCGCCTGTAGGAGGACGTGTCCGACCCAATTCTCAGGAGACTTGTTGAGGCCAGCGTGGCCTTGCCAGCCCGAGGGCCCACGAGGTGAGGACGGGCGACGATCGAGTTTCGCGGAGGGTAGGAGATCGAGGATTTGATGGTCACATCTTCTTAGGAAGCTGGTCCGTGGACTGCCTCCGGCATGCGAGCTGTCTTCGGCCGAGTGTTGCCGAGGGCATCGCTAGGGGGATATGTAGGCTCAGAGGGGGGGCATCGTCCCCCACTCGCCACTGCATCCCCTGTGTGGGCCCTGGCTCGTAGCCCAGCCCGCCCAGGAGCGTGCAGATTTGCAATCGGGGGCCTGTCGCCGAGTTATCGGCGATGTATCGCCGAGTCAAGCTCGACGCTCCCCTCCCTGAGGGAGTCCCTCCCCAACGTTCCCCCTCACTGTCTGCAGGATCGAGGCCACGGACCCGCAGGGGCACCCAGAGCTCCCGGGCTGAGTGTCTCCGTAGCCAACTGGGCTCAAGGCGCGTATTCAATTTATACGCTCTGCGGCACAAATCTGCGCGAACTCTTGTTGCGCCTCATGACCATCCTCGTGCGCGCCTTTGCAGGCGAGTTGAGGGCCGGACCGTCGCTGCGCGCCCTCCTGGAGAACCACGGCCTCCCGGGGTCGGAGGAAGCCTCCCAGGACGAGGACAGTTTCACCCCCAGCGAGAAGGACTCCTTGCTTTCTCATGATGGGCCTGTTTTCCACCACCACCACCATAAGGCCGAGGGGGGGAGGAGGTGGAAGATGAGGAAGACGAAGATGAGGAGGAGGCTGAGGAGGAGGAGGAGGAGGAGGAGGAGGAGGGGGAGGAGGAGGAGGGGGAGGAGGGGAGGAGGAGGAGGAGGAGGAGGAGGAGGAGGAGGGAGGAGGAGGAGGAGGAGGAGGGGAGGAGGAGGAGGAGGAGGAGGAGGAGGAGGAGGAGGAGGAAGAGGAGGCGGAGGCGGAGGCGGAGGAGGAGGAGGAGGCGGAGGCGGAGGCGGAGGAGGAGGAGGAGGAGGCGGAGGCGGAGGACCCCCCCCCTCCTACTTACAATGGTGGCTGTGGAAAGCAAGCCCACCATTTTCACGTCATCGATCCGGAGGCCTCCGACGGAGTCCGCAGCGCTGTGTTCGAGATCCCAGAGGCGACGAAGCCGAAGATCGATGTGGCCACGAAGGGCCCCGCGCCGCTGCTGCGCGCGGTGGGCCCGGTGAGCCTGGTCTGCCGGGTGCCCGAGATCGTCCGCGTCGCGGAGCGCGGGGACGTGGGCGCGTTGCTGTCGTTGCTGCAGGGCGGGGAGAGCCCCGACGCGGCGGACGACTTCGGCCTCACGGCCCTGCACGTGGCGGCCAAGAAGGGCCACGCCGCCGTCGTGGGGCACCTGCTCGAGGCGCGCGCGGACGTGAACAGGCGCGCCTCGGGCCTGCGCGGGGAGACGCCCGCCTTCTACGCCTGCAAGTACGGGCGCGCCGCGGTCCTGTGCCTGCTGCTCCGACACGGGGCCGACCCCGACCTGGCGACCACGGACGGTAGGGTGCCGTCCCAGCTCGCGCGGGAGAAGGGTCACCACGAGGTTGAGGCGATCCTGCTCAGCGTGCTCCGCTGGTCTGTCTGACCAGGCCGCGCCCCGGGAGGGACGGCAGGCTGCGATTGGTGCAGGGAAAGCCGCGCCAGTTTGCGGTACAACTCCGACCTGGCCCAGTCCCAGAGTATTCGAGCGTTGCCCTTCTCGAAGTGATTTGAAGTGATGTGTTTGCAGCGGATTTGGAGCCGATGCAATGGGCACCAGCTGCCAGTGTCCCGTGTCGGCCAGCACGTGGCCAAGCTAGGAGCTAGGCGTTCCAGCGGGCCGTGAGGCCTGGCGCCTGGTAGTCTTCGAAGCCTGCCGGCGTGTGGTCTCAATGAGCGACGGTCATGATTATGCGAACGCCACGTCTGATACGCATTCAGGAGGAGAGGCATGTTTCGGAGATTCCTAGAGTTGAATTTGACATCAAACGTTTTCATCAAAGCTTACGTTTGGGTCGATCTCCGTCGCTGTAGTCTAGATTGCTCGCCCACCCCTCCTCTCTTCCTTCTCCCCCTTGTCCTGGTCCGCTTGCCCAGCACTCGTCGCTCAACGCTTTTCTCGTTCCCTTTCCAGCTTAGCGCGACTGGGACGGCCTGTCCCGCTAGCCCTTCCCTTCAGTGGCAACGGTTGTTCATTGCATCCAATAGCCCTAGGTCTGACCGTCCTTCGTGCGACGCCGATGAATGTTCTCTGTCGTCTCCCACTCGGTATCGAGTGGTCGCGTGGTTTTTTTAAAGTGGAGTGCCCCTGGAGTCGCGAGCCCAGAGGTCGGTGCCCAGCGTCATTCCAGCTGCGGCATGCCCACCGCTGTTCCCGTCAACGAGCTTTTTGTGAGCCAGAGCGGGAGACCATTCTCGATCACGCTGGGGACTGGTCAGGACAGTTGTGGGCCACACGCCACGCTTTCAAGCTCGTGGCAAGTGCTTTTTCGTCTCCCACGGACGCGCCAGCACGCGAGTCGGCAGCCGATCACACCAGTTGTGGCTTGTCCTTATGTTGTGCAGCCTCTCTCTAGGAATTTGCTGAGCGTGCACTGCCGCCGTCTGGAGGGGGGCGCGCGAGGGGGAACGGCAGTTCCCGGGCGGAGTGCCTGGGGGGGGGGAAGGAGGAGGAGGGAGGAGGAAGGAGGAGGAGGAGGGAGGAGGGAGGAGGAGGGAGGGAGGGAAGGAGGAGGGGAGGAGGAGGAAGGAAGGAGGAGGAGGAGGAGGAGGGGGGGGGGGAAGGAAGAGGGAAGGGAGGAAGTAGGAGGGAGGAGGAGAGGAGGAGGAGGAGGAGGAGGAGGAGGAGGAGGAGGAGGAGGAGGAGGAGGAGGAGGAGGAGGAGGAGGAGGAGGAGGAGGGAGGAGGAGGGAGGGAGGAGGGAGGAGGGAGGCAACCAAAGGGGGAGGCGTGGAGCGCCCGCCGCCCATGGAGCTCTAGCACAGGCCCCCCGAGGCATGCACAAAAGGGCCGCTCGGCTCTGCGCAGGCGGCCGTTCGGCTGCCCGCCCCTTCCCTGCAGCGTTCCCCTGGCCTCTGCGAGCATGCCGGGAGCCCAGGCCCGGCCCCGGGGCGCAGGGGTCGAGGCTCGAGGGACGAGGATCGAGGCTCGAGGGTCGAGGCTCGAGGCTCGAGGCTGCACGATGGAGGATCGAGGATCGAGGCTGCACGATCGAGGTTCGAGGCTCGAGGCTCGAGGATCGACGATCGAGGCTCGAGGATCGAGGCTCGAGGCTCGAGGATCGAGGCTCGAGGATCGAGGATCGAGGCTCGAGGCTCGAGCATCGAGGCTCGAGGCACGAGGCTCGAGGCTCGAGGCTGCACGATCGAGGGGACTATTTTTGATTATTGTTAATTAGGGTATTTTCGTTTATTTCGTCGAAAAAACCCCTGTAGGGGGACACGCCCGAGTTAAGACCTGTGCCATGGCGCCGACATCGCAGAGCGGATTTGGTTCGGAAAACGATCAGATGGGCCCAGAGTGTCTGGAGAATGTCGTTCCCGATCTCGAGGTGCATTTCGTGTGGACTGTCTTGGCCAGGAATGGAGATTTGAAACATACATGCGACGTTCACTCCGTTTCCACTCGCCGTTTCGGGGTTTTGCACTGGCAGGAATCCACGCAAAAAAATCCGCTGCAGCACGCCTGCAAGGTCGGTGCGGTGACCAGTGGATGCGGGCACGGTGCAAGTTGTGTGTCCATGCCCATGGCGTGCAAGTCTTTCTCGGAAGGGGCGCCACCAGGCCGAGAGGCGCAGTTGGACGTAGTGCGTTGCGCTGTAGGTTTGGAGAGTACCCAGGCCATTTCTACGGAAATCAGCCAGCGTGGACCCCTAACAGTTCGGGGGAGCGTAAGACCCGGGTTTGCCAGGACTCGGGTTCGCCATCGTTTTTTGACGACCGCGCCTCGGATTTTGACGAGGAGGAGTTTCGTGGGATGTCTGCAGCGGGAGGCCTCGTCAAAATGCAGGCTCGGCCTCGTCATTTTTTTGACGACCTCGTCGGGGAGTTCCGAGTCCCCTGTACCCAGGTCCCAGGTCTTACGTCCCCCTGAGCAGTGTGTTTCCAGTTACCTATGTTGTGCAACCTGTGAAGTGCAATCCATGTGGTGCAAGATAGGGTGTGACATCTGTGTGAAAGAATCCGTACCGTCTGTGCTGAAGCACTTTTGTACATCAGTACGTAAGATGGTACATACATATGGTGCACATATGTACGGTACAACCCGTGTGTGCCCGTCTATGTGGTGCAAGCTATGGTACGTATAGATATACATGGATGTATAAACTCAATGTGGCAAGAGCTAGTGTACTCTTGCATGTGGTGGGAGCGACAGTGTGCAAGCTAGGTGGTGCAATCTAGGTCGTTGAAGCTAGCTTACTCATCTATGTGGTGTGAGCTACGTCCTGTAAGCTGCGTGATGCAATGGATGTGGCACGATCTAGCGTATTCGAGTGTGCGGCGCGAGATACGTGGTACCCGCTATGTTATGCAAACAATGGGATATGAGCTAACGTACTCATGTGGCGTGAGCTATGTGGTGTAAGCCGTGCGGTTCAGTCGATTGCAACCAGTTTCGATGCAATCGTTTGGATTGCTATCGGTTGGATGGCAGCCGATTGGATTGAGCAGTGAGTGGGCAGCAGGCGCGATCGCGTTTTCGTGAAGTCGATGTGGGTGACATCCAACGGCGACGGGCGGCGAGGAGGCGTCCACGGGGCGGCGACGGGGCGGCGACGGCGGCTACATAGCCGCCTGACCGACCACACGGCCCAGACGACGAGCGGCGACGAGGCGGCGACGTGGCGGCGACTGCGGCTACATAGCCGCCTCACCACACGGCCACACTGCGAAACCCTAAGTGCAAGTACTGATGGGGGGTTAACGTTAGAACTATAGGGGGAGTGTCGCAACACGAGGGAGAAGAGAAGATTGGTGAGGTGGAGGCAAAGGATGAGGTCGAGGGAATCGTTGTCCACTGGTGGACAGTCACTCTGTTTGGTCTTCCTCCGTGTTGGACTTGGAGCTTTCTTGTGCCAGGAAATCAACAGAGGGGAAGGACCGAACAGGATTGGTTCATTGTCCCGATGTGGGGACTCGAAGAAGAAACAACGCCATAAACACAATGTTTTGGCGCCCCGCGCGGATTTCTTGGATCCCCCCCCTGGCGGCGCCTCTGGCGCCGCCCCTGGCGCGCTCCGCGCGCTAGAGAGAGGGATGGGGGTCCAGCGAAGATCCTAGATACCCGCGCGGCGCGCCAACCATCCTGTGGTGTTGGGTCTTCGTTTTGAAGGGAGAGCGCCCCGCGTCCCACCCACTCACCCACTCACCCACTCACTCACTCCTCCTCCTCCTCCTCCACCTCCTCCTCTTCCCCGTGCCAGTGCTGCTCCAGACTCTCCTGGGGGAATCGGCTAGGGACGCACGGGGCGCCACTAAGGGTGCGGTTTTGCCACACCCGACGAGCACCCCAGCCGAGCCCCTGGAGGAGTGACTAGCTGGGCGACAGTGGCAAGAGGCCAGCACGGGTGCTAGCCTCCAGGACACAGCCCGCGTGGCCGGCGGTCCTGCTTACTCTCACCACTCGCACACCTGAGGCACTGACCTCCAGAACAAGCCTGGCGCAAATGCCGGCGGCCCTGCTGCCATCCCACGCGCGAACACCAGAGGTGTTGACCTCCAGGACACAGCCCGGCGCAATGCCGGCGGCCCTGCCTTCATTCCACGCTCTCACACCAGAGGCATCGACCTTTGGGACAGCCCGGCGGCAATGCTGGCGGTCCTGCTTCCACTCCTCATTCGCACAACAGAGGTATAGACCCCCAGCGGAAATGCTGGCGGTCCCGCCTTTGTTTTGTCACACAATCGTCCCGTAGCTGTATATTGTGACAAGGGTTTCCGATTTACAGGGTAAAAACTATATCTCGCCACCTACTTGCAAGCCCATTCCCCGCCGTACTTCCCTCGCATGATCTTCCCAATCTTGCAAGGGTTTTCGAGGGCAGAGGGGGCTTGACACCCCAGGCCAAGCCCCCCTCGTCACCGCAACGGTCTGGACGCGCACGGAGGTCCAGACGAAGGCTTTCCCGCCTCCTCCCCCCCGTTTCCTCCCCCCCGCGCATGGGGGGAGAGGTTTGCGTAGGACTGCAAGCGGATCTACGCCTCAAGCCATCCAGTCTGGGGGCCCTGCCAGGGCCCGGCGGAAACCGTGCCACGCCTCAGGGCCCCAGCCTTTGCTCCAGGCCTGGGCGCCGCATTGTATAACGAGGATAGTATACGCTGTCGCGTGTGTAATGCAAGCTATGCGGAGCAGGCCGGGTAGACGTCACCACATTCATCGTGTCCCGGCCGCGTGGCCGATGAAATGGGCCCCACATTGTTGCACTCACTGCGCTAACAAATTGTGTGTGTGTGGTTTCTGTGCCTTGCTGTCCGACACGGCTTGGGCAGGCCGGCCCATCCACTAACGCATGTGCGGTGCGTACCCGGCCTCCCACAATCGCACGTTGCACGAGCGCCCTCTGTTCAAGATTGAGGCGCCCCCTGGGGCGGACAAATCGTGCCCCCCCGGGTAATTTCCCAGTAATTGATGCGGTACCGCACTGTGATTCTCAGTCGGTCCCCCTCGGCTGGCGCTGCGTGCAAGAGGGGCATGTTGTTCCCACCGTTGTAACGTTGGGGTTCGGGGGTGCACCAAAACATTGACCCCCAGGTGGCGAAAGCCAGGCCGTGGGTTTGCGCCGCCCCTTCTCAGGCCCTGAGAAGGGCCATACACACCTCCGAAGCAATCTGTATCACTTGCGCGAAGCCTCTACCACGCACCTGAGTAGCCCTTCATGCTGTCGTCTCCGAGGATGGCCGAAACCAAGCCAGGGAGAGTTCAGAAGCCGTGGGGGACGTACCACGTTAGTGGCCACCTCGCCCGCTCATAACACTCATCCCCCATGCGTTAAGATCCCTGGAAACTATTTGACTCAAAGGACTGGTTTCTGCCATCCTCGAGACTTCCAGGATGTGTATGTGAGCTGGATGAGGTGTGGACACACCATGGCAGCACCCTGGCGCTATCTTCAGGCACCCACACAGCCTAGTGCTATCCTCAGACGCACCCACACACAGCAAGGATGAGTCCTCCTAGAGCCCTTGCAGCTCCTTTTCTGCATGGGCATGCTGTTTTGGGCAGCGGGTGAGTGGAAAACCGCAACCATTCTGACCAGGGCCCCGATGGTCGCCTCATTCTTAAAGATGGGTTCTAGGCGCCCTCAAAGCCTATAGCGTACCTGGCAGTCCTCCTCCTCCTTCTCCTCCTTTTCCTCCTCCTCCTCCTGCTCCTCCTCCTCCTCCCCCTCCCTCCTCCCCCTCCTCCTTCTTCCATGCGTTTCACCCTCCCAGTGCAGCGCTTCGTGGTTCCATAGGGAGCCCCAGGGGGCGGGTACCACATGCGTCCGACACACCCAGTACGGCGTTTCGTGACCCCATAGGTAGCTCCACCTAAGGTCCCAGGGGGGGGGGGGGGGCGCACGCGTCCGCCACACCCAGTACGGCGCTTCGTGGCCCCATAGGAAGCTCCACCTAAGGCCCAACGGGGGGTACCGCATGCGTCCGCCACACCCAGTACAGCGCTTTGTGGCCCCATAAGGGGCTCCACCTAACGCCCAAGGGGAGGTACCACATGCGTCAGCCACACCCAGTACGGCGTTTCGTGGCCCCATGGGAAGCTCCACCTGAGGCCCCATGGGGGGGGTACCACATGCGTCCAGTACGGCGTTTTGTGGCCCTATAAGGAGCTCCAGTTAAGGCCTCAGGGGTGGGGGTACCACATGCGTCCGCCACACCCAGTACGGCGTTTCGTGGCTTCGTAGAAAGCTCCACGTAAGGCCCCAGTGGTGGGTGGCCACATGCGTCCGCCACGCCCAGTTTGGCGGTTTCACCAGTCCAATACAGCGCTTCGTTGCCCCATAGGAAGCTCCATCGAAGCCCCCGGTGGGACCGTCGGCATGCGTCCCGCACACCCCATGTGGCGCTTTCACCCACTCAGTTTAGCGCTTCGTGGCCCAATTATTAGGAGCTCCACCGAAGCCCCCAGTGGGACCGTCCGCATGCGTCCCGGGACCTAATTGGGCATTTTCACCCACCCAGTACAGTGTTTCGTGGCCCCATGGTGAGCTCCACCGAAGCCCCCAGTGGGACCGTCCGCATGCGTCCCAAAAGCATTTCCACCCACCCAGTACAGCGATTCGTGGCCCCATAGGGAGCTCAACCGAAACCCCCAGTGGGACCGTCCTCATGCGTGTCGGAAACCCAAGTTGGCATTTTCACCCACCCAGTGCAGCTTTTCGTGACCCCATAGGGAGCGTCACCGAAACCCTCAGTGCTACCGCCCCACACGCGCTCCCCCCCACCCAGTGCAGAGCTTCGTGGCCCCATAGGGAGCTTCTCCGAAGACGATATTCACAATTGCGGTGCCCATAACTGCAGATGGTTGGGTCCTTCACCAGGATAGTTCCTTCAACATCTGCCTCTAGGGGGACATGCTTGACCTAAGTGCGTGGCGTTTCCTCTTATTCTTCTGCTAGGGATGGCATCGCGTCGCGTGCCCTGGCCGATCCTTCTTTCGCTCGGCGCCGTCCCGATCTCTGGCACGCGTGCTCGGGCCTCCTCTTCGTCTTCGTTTCCGGGGGGCTGTGCCATCGGTGTGTGTCCGTCGTGCCCGCTTACGCTTAAGTCGGGCTTGTCCTTTTACACGGCGAACATTCAAAACACGTAAAATTATCCAGGCGAAGGACCCAACCATATGTAGTTGTGGGTACCGCAATTGTGAGTATCTTCTTCGGTGAAGCTCCCTATGGGGCCACGGTGCGCTGCACTGGGTGGGGTGGAAGGCATGCGGACGGTAGCACTGGGGACTTCGGCGGAGCTCCCCAGGGGGCCACGACGCGCTCTTCTGGGTGGGTGAACGTGCCAAAATGTGTGTGTGTGTGTGTGTGACGCATATGGACGGTCCCACTGGGGGTTAAGGTGGATCTCCCCATGGGGCCACGACACGTTGCACTGCGTGGGTGAAACTGCCAAATCGGACTTCAGACGCGCAGGCGGACGGTCCCTCTGGGGGCTTCGGTGGATCTTTCTATGGGCCACGAAACGGTGTAGTGGGTGGGTGAAACTGCCAAATTCAAAACCCTTCGCGTATCCCCACCAGCCCATCTAGAAACGACGCCCAGGCGAGTAGAGGGTCGTCTCGATGGGCTTTTCGGCGTCTTGGGTGCCTCGGGGAGGCCTTTGTGGGCCGCTTGGGATCCTCTTGGGGGCCTCCTGGGGGCCTCTTGGGGCCTCTTGGGGCCATCTTGGGGCCATCTTGGGGCCTCTTGGGGCCTCCTGGGCGCCTCTTGGGGCCATCTTGGAGGACGTCGATCAAACAAGAGGGGAGCTTGAATTAGTGTTGCCGCCTCAGGAGGCCAAAATGTGGCCAAAACCGTAGTACAATCAACGATTTCTGCTTCAAAGAAGAGAAGAGGGGAGCTTCAATTAGGGTTGCCCCCTTAGGAGGCCAACGTGGGGCCCAAACCCCAGTAACGTCAATGGTTACGGCTTCAAAGACGACCAGAACTTCAATTGGCCACGCCCCCCATGAGGCCAGCATGTGAACCAAACCCTAGTAACAATCAATGATTTTGGCTTCCTCGCCGAGGCAGTCTTGTACGCTCTGACCGCTCGCGGCCCCCCCTGTCCAGGTCCACGGGGAGGGGGTTGGGGGATGGGTAAACCTCTTCCCCAAAGGGGAAGAGGGAGGGGTGGAAGAGGAAACGCCCTAAACCACCGACGCCCAGAGGGCTGGTGGGATTGGATGTGTGCGGCGCATGTGGGCGGTCCCAGTGGGCGCTTCTGTGGAGCTCCCTATTGGGGGCCACGACGCGCTGTATTGGGATGGAGAAAATTGCGTGTGCGGGACGCATGCGGGTGGTCCCATTGGGGGTTTCGGTGGAGCTTCCTATGGGGCAACGAAACGCTGTATTGGGTGGGTGGAACTGCCAAATTGGATGTGTGGGGCGCATGTGGGCGGTCCCAGTGCGGGCTTCTGTTGAGCTCCCTATTGAGGCCACGAAGCGCTGTACTGGGTGGGTGAAACTGCCAAATTGGGTGTGCTGGGCGCATGCGGACGGTCCCACTGGCGTCGAAACGCTGTACTGGGTGTGGCGGACGCATGTGGCCAGCCCCACTGGGGCCTGACGTGGAGCTCCCGATGGACTATGAAACGCCGCACTGGGTGTGGCGGACGCATGTAGTACCCCGCGTGGGGGGTGTTTTTGCAACGGGAACGCCCTTTTGCAACCAAGAAACGTTTTTTCAGCTCAGACCCGTCCAGAAGTTTGGTTTTGCAATTTGGATGGTCTTTTCTACAACCAGCAAGCGGAACAATACTATTGGCAGCTTTGTTGTAATCGCTCAGGATCGTTGTCGAACACATACGGCCCCACGTTGGGCTTTGGCGGCGTCTTGGTTGCAAACAGCTGCTTTGTGGTGAGAAGCTCTCAAGTGGAGGTAGTGGATGGAGTAATTGTAGTCGTAGTAGCAGTCGTGGTCGTAGAAATAATGACGCAACAACCGCAATAGCAAGAGCATGGGCAACATTATGAGTAAACCGAGCAGGGGGAACAGTCGGAGTCGTAGTCATAATCGTGGTCGTCGGGCTCGTTGTCGTAGTACCAGTAGCTGTAGTCGGAGTAGTGGTAGTCGTTTGCGTAGTAGCAGTACAAGTCGTAGTGTTGGTAGGAGTTGTGCGATGAGT
>CAUYUJ010005582.1:50000-60246 GCA_963575745.1 Prorocentrum cordatum
TCGTAAGCCTTGTCAGAGGTTTTTTCCGAAGCCTCTCAGAAGCTTATCAGAGGCCTCTCAGAGGCTTTTCAGGAGCCTCTCAGAGGCCGCCCAACAGTTTTTTTCCAGAATGTGTCCGGAAACTTCTCGGGAGCCTTTCAGAAGCCTCCCAGGGGCTTCTGAGAAGCCTCTCAGACGCCTTTCAGAGGCCTCGCGGAAGCCTTCCAGAGGCTTCTCTGAGGCCTCTCAGAAGCTTATCAGAGGCCTCTCAAAGGCTTCTCAGGAGCTTCTCAGAGGCCGCCCAGAAGCCCTTCCAGAGACCTCTCGGAAGCCTCTCAGAAGCCTCCCAGAAGCATTTCAAAAGCCGATCAGAGACTTCCCAGAGGCCTCTTCAGAAGCGTCTCAGAAGCTCACCGGAAACCTTTCACAGGCGGCACAGCAGCCCCAAAGACCGCTGATTCAACTGCGCGCTTGTAAAAGGTCGCTCCGGTTGCAAAATACATCAGCTGGTTGCAACACCGCCAAATCGAGTTTTTAAAAAGACCCGTTTGGTTGGAACTGGCCTGAACGGAGGCGTTTCCAGGTTGTGAAAACAGTTTTGTGGTTGGAATTTGTCGTTCTGGTTGTGGACAGCCTTTGTCTCGGCCCCCCTGGGGCCTTACGTGGGCTCCCCATGGGGCCACGAAACCCCGTACTGGGTGTGGCGGACGCGGACGCATGTGGCCACCCCCAATGGGGCCATACGAGGAGCTCATGATGGCGCCACGAAGCTCCGTATGGGTGTGGCGGACGCATGTGGACCCCCCCAATGGGCCTTACGAGGAACTCTTTCTGGGGCCACGAAACGCCGTACTGGGTGTGGCCTTACGTGGGGCTCCCTATGGGGCCACCAACCGCCGTAATGGGTGTTGCGGACGCATGTGGTACCCCCCTATCAGGGGCGTTATGTGGGCCTCCCTGCGGGGCCACGAAGCGCCGTATTGGGCGTGGCGGACGCGCGTGGTACCCCCCAGTGGGGTGCTATGTGGAGCTCCCAATGGGGCCACGAAGCGCTGTACTGGGTGGGTGAAACGCATGGAGGAGGCAGGAGGGGGAGGAGGAAAAAGGAGAAGGAGGAGGGAGGACGGGGAGGAGGAGGAGGAGGAGAGGGAGGAGGAGGAAGAGGAGGAGGAGGAATGAGGGAGTGACTGCGTGAGTGTGTGGTGCGCGGGGCGTGTTTTTTTTGGGGGGGGGGCAAAATGAAGACCCAACTCCACAGGATGGTTGGGAACAACTAGTCTGGTGATGTTGTTTTTCCCAAACATCGTGTGGTGTTGGGTCTTCGTTTTACGGAGACGGTCCCCGCGTTTCCCCTTTCTCCTCCCGTGCCTCCCCCCCTTTGTGGGGGTACCACATGCGTCTGCCACACCCAGTACAGCGCTTCGTGGCCCCAGAGGGAGCTCCACGTAAGGCCCCAAAGGGGGGGGTACCACATGCGTCTGCAACGCGCAGCACAGCGCTTCGTGGCCCCATAGGGACCTCCACCGACAGCCCGAGGGGGGGTGTCACATGCGCCTGTCATTCCCAGTGCGGCGCATCCTGGCCCAATAGGGAATCCCACGTAAGGCCCCAGTGCGTCTGCCATTCCCAGCGCAGCATCTCGTGGCCCCATGGGGAGATCCACGGAACACCCCCGTGGGGGGTACCACATGCGTCCGCCACACATTTTGCGGCGCTTCGTGGCCCCATAGGGAGCTCCCCGTAAGGCCCGGTGGGGGTGGCCACATGCGTCCGCCACACCCAATACAGCGCTTCGTGGCCCCATACGGAGCTCTACCTTGAGGCGACAGTGGGGGGTACCACATACCTCGTGGCCCTGTAGGGAGCTCCACCTGAGGCACCAGTGTTGGGCACCACATGCGTCTGCCACACGCGGTACGGCGTTTCGTGGCCCCAGAGGGAGCTCCACCTAACGCCCTAATGGCTGGTGGCCACATCCGTCCGCCACACCCAGTACGGCGTTTCGTGGCCCCACAGGGAACCCCACGTAAGGCCCCAGAAGGGGGGGGTACCACAGGTGCCCGCCACACCCAGTACAGCGCTTCGTGGCCCCATAGGGAGCTCCACCGAAGGCCATATGGGGGGTGGCCACATGCGTCCGCCACACCCAGTACGGCGTTTCGTGGCCCCATAAAGAGCTCCCCGTAAGGCCCCGTTGGGGGTGGCCACGTGCGCCCGCCACACCCAATACAACGCTCGTGGCCCCATAGGGAGCTCCTAAGGCCCCATGGGGGGGTCCACGTGCGTTGGCCACACCCAGTACGGAGCTTCGTGGCCCCATAAAGAGCTCCCCGTAAGGCCCGTTGGGGGTGGCCACATGCGTCCGCCACACCCAATGCAGCGTTCGTGGCCCCATCGGGAACCCCACCTGAGGCCTCAATGGGCGGTGGCCACATGCGTCCGCCACACCCAGTACAGCGTTTCACCCCCAGTGGGACCGTCCACATGCGTGCCGCACGCCGAATTTTGCATTTTCACTCACCCAGTACAGCGCTTCGTGGCCCCAATAGGGAGCTCCACCGAAGCACCCAAGTGGGACCGCACACATGCGTCCCAGATGCTTAATTTGGCAGTTCCACCACACCCAGTACAGCGTTTCGTGGCCCCATAGGAAGCTCCGCCAAAGCCCCCTGTGGGACGGTCCGCATGCGCCCCGCACGCCCAATGTGGCATTTTCACATACCCAGTATAGCGTTTCGTGGCCCCATAGGGAGCTCCACCGAAGCCCCCGGTGGGACCGTCCACATGCGTCCCGGAAGACGAATTTGGCATTTCCACCCACCCAGTACAGCGTTTCGGGGCCCCAAAGGGAGCTCCACCGAACCCCCCAGTGGGACCGCCCACATGCGTCCCGGAAACTCAATTTGGATTTTCGCCCACACAGTACAGCGTATCGTGACACCACAGGGAGCTCCACCGAAGCCCTCAGTGGGACCGTCCGCGAAGTCCACCCAATTTGTCCTTCTTGCTCACCCAGTATAGCGCTTCGTGGCCCCATAGGGAGCTCCACCGACGGTCCCCGTGTTACCGCCCGCATGCGTTCCCTCCACCTAGTGCAGCGCTTCGTGGCCCCATAGCGAACTTCACCGAAGAAGATATTCACAGTTGCGGTACCCACAACTGCATATGGTTGGGTCCTTCGCCAAGAGAACTTGTTGTTTTCATTTCGACTATTGTTTGACTATTGTGCATCTTTCGCCCATACTTCTGCTTGTAGGGAGGCATGCCCGACCTAAGCTTGCGCCGTGAATCCCGAAGGAGGCGCAGGGCGAGAGGCCAGAGTGAGGGGAGGGCGGAGACGAGGAAGAAGAGCACGAATCAGAATAGGACATCGAAATAGTAATAATAATGGTACAAGGAAGAGGAATTCATCGAAATAGGCAACTGCCCGACGGAAACCCAGGGCGAGAGGCGAGAGTGACGGGAGGGCGGAGACGAGGAAGAAGAGCACGAATCAGAAAAGGACAGATATCATAATCAGAAGGATACGAGGAAGAGGGATTCATTGTAATAAGCAACGGGCGTGAGTCCCGACGGAGGCCCAGAGCGAGAGGCCAGAGTGCCGGGGGGTCGGAGACGAGGAAGAAGAGCACGAGCTAGAATAGGACGGAAATCAGAATAAGAAGGGTACAGAGAAGAGGATTTCATAATAATAAACAATTGGCGTGAGTCCCGATTGAGGCCCAGGGCGAGAGGCGGGAGTGACGCGAGGGCGGAGAAGAGGAAGATGAGCACGAGTCAGAACAAGACGTATATCATAATACGAACGATAAAAGGAAGAGGAACTCATTATATCAAGCAGCCGACGTGAGTCCCGACGCCGCCCAGGGCGAGAGGCGGGAGTGACGGGAAGGCGTAGACGAGGAAGAAGAACACGAAACAGCATTAGACGGACATTGTTGTATGAAGGATAAAAGAAAGAGGAGTTCATTGTAAGAAGCAATTGAAGTAAGTCCCGACGGAGGCCCACAGCGAGAGGCGGGAGTGACGGGAGGGCGGAGACGAGGAAGAAGAACACGGGTCAACAAATATAAAGGAAACGACAATAAAGGGGATACAAGGAATATGATTGTTTGTAAGAAGCAATTCACAATGACAGTAATAGTAATAACATACGAATGAAGAAAGCGACGACTGATACAATAGAAAGAAGAAGCGATTACTTGAGGCGATCACTTGAAGCCACTTGACTTCGCGGCGCCTCGACTCCTCGCCCGAGGGCTCGGTTCCATGGCGGCACCGCACTGGCAAGCACGGTGGGCGTTGGCGCGTTTGATGCTCGATATCATTCCTGGTTTTAAGGCCGAGGAAGACGAGTAGGAGGAGTAGTAGGAGTAGGTTGAGGAGGGGAGAGGAGGAGGATCAGGATGAGGAGAAGGAGGAGGAGGAGGAGTTGGAGGAGGAGGAGGAGGAGGACGAGTAGGACGACGATGAGGCCTAAGAGGACGAAGCACAGCCGGGCGAGGGCCGACGCCAACCATTTGGCCCGCGCCGCCGGCGAGGTTCCCTCCGGCCCGACTCGCCGCGCGTGCTGGTGACGGCCATGCGCTTCTCGTGCTGAGGCCGTGCGCGACCTCTGCTCAGAGCTACGGCGTTGAGTTCTGATTGCCTAGAAGAGGGAGCGGTACCGCTACCGCTACCACACCCTCGTCGCCATGGCCGGATTCGTTTCGAAGTGCTGGTCAGAAGGAGAACCTTAGGAGAGGTTCGTGTAGCAGCGGCACGGGCACACTTTCACTCCCCATTATGCGTGGTTGACGGCTGGAACCCACATTGACACCCCGGCACACGGCATGCCCACTGGTCGTCGAAAGTAGGTATTTTTGGATTCCCAGATTCCAATTTACTTGAAGCGCTTTTCTCCTTCAATGATCGAGTGACTTCACCTTATCCGTTCTCCTTAGGTGGCGGAGGGAACCCAATCTCTTTTCAACGCTTTCCTATTTCATGGTTCTACCTGCTTCTTCCGACCGATGGGTCATTCCCAACACGACAGGTTGGGGCTGATATATTGACAGAGTTCCCGTCCAGCTTCGACCGCCCTGTATACCGCGGCCTGAATCACCGCCGCCCCCTGCATTCTAGAATCGCCCATGTGGCCGAGCGTTGTGGCAAGAGCTCTGCCAAGCCATCGGACCATGTGGTCCTCCAACCGTTGTGGAAACCCTTCGGGGAACACTTGAGGGAGGATGGCGGGGAAGATCGGGAGGAGGAGGCGGAGGCGCAGGAGGAGGAGGAGGAGGAGATAGAGAAGGAGGAGGAGGAGGAGGAGGAGGAGGAGGAGGAGGAGGAGGAGGAGGAGGAGGAGGAGGAGAGGAGGAGGAGGAGGAGGAGGAGGAGGAGGAGGAGGAGGAGGAGAAGGAGAGGAGGAGGAGGAAGGGAGGAGGAGAAGGAGGATAATAATCAGAGGATGAGGAGGATGAGGAGGAGGAGGAGGAGTAGGCGGAGGAGGAGGAGAAGAGGAGGAGGCGGAGGAGGAGAGAGGAGAATGAGGAGGATAATAATGAGGAGGATAGTGAGGAGGAGAAGGAGTAGGAGGAGGAGGCGGAGGAGGAGGAGGAGAAGGAGGAGGAGGAGGAGATAGAGAAGGAGGAAGAGGAGGAGGAGGAGGACGAGGACGAGGAGGAGGAAGGGGCCTCCTGGGAGTTTCCTGGGAGCCTCTTGGGGCCTCCCGGGAACTTCCTGGGGGCCTCTTGAACGCATCTTTGGGGCCTCCTTGGGCCTCTTGGGTGTTTTGGGGGGCTCCTCAGGGGCATCGTCCGTAGCCAATTTGGCTCAAGCCGGTCTCGAGCCGCCCCCTGGTCGCCATTTGCCCTCGCTCATGGCCGGACCGGGAGCTGCTGTTTGGGGTACGTATGGTTTCACGGGACGACCCGGAGTGCGCGCCAAGTCGCTCAGCATCGCAGCGGAAGGCTGGTCGTGACTGGGCGCGCTGGTCGGCGGACAACGCCATCGCCAGGTTGTCGCAAGAGTTCTCGCGGGTTCGCGACAGCATGGAGGCAGCCGAAGCGGCTTTGAGCAGCCTGGTAGGCAGCGACGAGGTCGCCCAGAGGCTGCAGGCCATTCAATACCCCCCGCCCTGCGGGCGAAGCTGGCAGGGAGGGAACCCTCCTGGCTCGAGACTCTGCGCCGCAACGTGGCCCTGCATGCGGACGCGCATGGCATCGACGTGGCGACTGCGAAGCCACCTGAGCTGCGCCTCGCTCGGCGTGAACGGCGCCTCGAGGTTCGTGCTGCACGAAAATTCGATTCCGCGGAAGGCTTCGAGGGGGAAATTGCGCGCGGAGGTGCCCGTTTTCGCCCCGTCGGTCGTCATCGTGGAGGTTCCTCCAGCATCCGGCCGTGGGGGTCGAGCATGTGCAGGTGGGGTCGCCGTGGTGGGAGGAGCTCGCCGCGCCCTCTCTCGCTGATTCGCCTTGGGTGCCGCGGGGCCTTCCAGCTGTTCCCTGGGAAGGTTTTCTGCGCGGCCCTACGAGCAATCTGGGTGGTTCTCGCTCTTTCGGCGCAGCTTTCTGTTTGACCTCAACGGTGACGGCCCTGGCGACTCATCGATCGGATGAGGAGTTCATGGATATATTATGATGCTGGGGCTATCCTGCGCCGCGCTCGTCTATGCTTGCTCGTTTTCCACGTTGAACTCTTCATCTCGATTCTGGCGTTGTCCACCGCGTCCCGCTTTGCATGTTTCCACGATTCGGGCGTTTCCTGGCGCTGCTCTCCTCTATGCGGGCCTTCCTGGAGGCCCTCTTGGAGGCCTCTTGGGCCGTCTTGGGCCATCTTGACAATCGTGGGCCGTCTCGGTGGGCTCCTGCCCCGTCTGGCGCCAGGGCCGTTTTAGGGGCTTTCTGAAGCGTCTCAGAGGCCTGTTGGGCCGTGTTTGGGCGCTCTTGGGGCCGTCCTGATGGCCTCCCGGGCGGTCTGAGGGCGAGTTTGAAGGGATCTTGGGCCGTCTCGGACCGTCAGCAGGATGGAAGGAAGCACGTGCCCAACTCTTTCAAAAACCAACGGCGAATCAGTGGTCTTGGCTTCTTCGGACCTTTTGGAGGCCCTCTTGGAGGCGCCTTGGGCAGTCTTGGGCCATCCTAAAACCATTTTGGGCCGGTTTGGTGGGCTCCTGGCCCGTCTGACGCTGCCGGAAGCCTTCTTGGGAGTTGTTCTGGGCCGACTTTGGGCTTCCCGGGATGTCCAGGGCCGTCTTGGAGGCTTCCTTCGGCGTCTTGGACGTCTCTTGGGCCGTCTTGGGGACCTTTTGGGCTGTCCTGAAACCATCTTGGATGCCTCTTGGGCGCTCTCGGGGCGATCTTGGGGGCCTCTTGGGCCGTCTTGGACCGTCGGAAGGCCGAGACGGAGCAAATGCCCAAATCCTTCAACCCCTTTGGGCAAGTCAATGGTTTTGGCCTCTTCGGACCCTCCTGCAGAACCTCTTGGACGCCTCGTGGGCTGTCTTGCAGGCTTTTTCGTGGGCCTCTGAGGCCGTCTTCGACCATCTTGGAGGCTTCCTGGCTGGACTTAAAGGCGTATTGGACCCTCATTGGCAGTCTTGGAAGTCAGCTTGGAGCATCTTGAGCGAACTTCATGGCCATCGCAGCCGTCTTGGAGGCCATCTTGGGGCATCTCGGAGCCGCTTGCAGCAGAAACAACGTTTGCAACCGCCTCGGGTGGGCTAGAGCCCCAGGGGGAAACTTCTTTTTGACAGAGAACCAACACCAACACTAGCACGCCAGGCGCCCTTGTGGCAAGCCAACAAGGGCGGTCCTGTCCCGTCACCGTGCCTGGGTTGTGGGCATGAAGCCAATTGGACGTTTTTTGTTGCTGTGTTTGTTTCTTTCGTTCGATGTATATAGATTTCGCGGGAGTCCTCTCGGGGGCCTCTTGGAGGCAGTTTGGGCGCCTCTTGGGTGCCGTTGTGGAGCCGCTTGGGGCCTCTTTGGGACACTTTGGGGGCCTCGGGGCCTCCTGCGGGTCTCTTGGTATTTTTTGGTGGCCGCCAGGGCGCCTTTTGTGCCTCCTGGGGGCCTGTTGGGGTGGAGGGCTCGGGTTTTCGGACCGTGGGGTCGTTTTGTGGGCTGTCCACTGGCCCTCTTTGGTTTTTTGGGGCGCCTCATGTGCCGTTTTGGTGCCCTCATTGTCCGTTTTGGGATCCGCTTTGCTGCCTGTTGGGCTGTTTTGCAGCGGTCCTGGGGGCTTCTAGGGACGTTTGGGAGCGTCGGGTAGCTGGAACGTTTCCAAGCACATCCGGAACATCAATGATGTTGGCCTCTTGGGGCCCTCTTGGAGGCCTCTTGGTGTGTTTTGGAAGCCTCTTGGGCCGTGTAGGCGCAATCTTGAGCGTTTTGGAGCGATTTTCGGCGACTCTGACCTTTTGGGGGGCCTCTCGGGGCCCTCTTGGCCCGTCTTAAGGCCTTTCGAGGCCCGAAAACGTCACGCGGGGACAGTCGACAAACACCGGGGAATTTGGGCCGAGAGGCTCCGAATCCTTTTACGAACTCCTGTGGAGTGATGACTGAGGTTTCGAAAGGGGTAGTCTGAGGACCTGGGGACACGTCCGCTCCGTGCCCCGTGGTGGATGTTTGACATCATGAAACGGCCAAGTGCTACCCGCATTCCAACATTGTGAACGCAGGTCTGACGGTTGTCGTGACGCGATGTTGGCCCAGGATTAGGCAGGCGTTGCAACCTCAGGTTGCACGAGCAACATGCGCGGCGACGGCAGATCGCATTACTACGCCTGGCATACCGACAGTGCAACCATGAATGCAATACACAAGCAACACAACACCGCACCTACACACACATGGAGACAGGCACCGTGGCATTACGAGGTGAAGCGTTTATCTTGATATGCGGCAGGCGTCACTGCGTGGAGTTGGCCCAGATGCGACACGGCAGCCTACAGTCTAGTCTGTGTGGCCGACAAGGCAGGGCACAGGCGACTACGGAAATTACTGCATGCAAATTGTGTCGGCTCCACTGCAAGCAAATTGCCCCGAGACGTGGTCGCTCCATGTGCTTCGAGGCGCCATACATCCAGCATGCAACTGATTCGCCGCCCCCCTTGCTCCGATGGGGGGCATGCGCATAAACGTAGGCACCTGGAGGTCCGCGCGACTTTTTGGGGCCACCGCTGGCGGCTGGACCCGCGCCAGGGGTCCATCGCCATGGCATCCGCACGGATTTCCGAAAGCTCATGTTATTTTGTTTTTGTGTGCGCTCTTCCCTCGGGCCGTCCACCCTACCAGTGGAGCCCTCCATCTGCTCGTCCACACATCCCTCTACATCACATGCCTTGCAGCAGAGGCTGGCGACAGGGGTCCGCGAAAATGGTATAGTGCACTTTCATCAGGAACAACATAACCCTAACCCTGATAGCGCGATGACGAAGTGGCCTCACATAGGTCCACATGTTCGCATTCGGGATACTAATTCTCGGCGGTTTGTGTCGATACATCTGCAGGCCAGACCCCCTATCCCTAATGTTTCTGGCCTTCTTAACTTAGGTCCCCTCCCAAAGGGTTGGTGGTATTTTTAATTGCTTACCACATTGGGGAATACATAAACCGGCGTTGCCCGATCCACGAGTACGCCATTACTCCTGGGAGTGCCTTCCGAACACATAATTGTTGTCGCTTCGCGAATCCCCACCAGCCCATCCAGAAACGATGCCCAGAGGAATTGCCTCGATCAGAGAAGTGGGCAGCACACAGAGGAAGCCATTATGAGACATCTTGGGATATCTTGAGCCATCTTGGAGGTCATGTTGGGCTCTCCCAGACGCTCTTGGAGTCATCTTAATCCGTGCCCCCCCCCAAGAGGCCTCCAAGTGGCTAAAACCTGTGTAGAATCAATGATTAGGCATTCTCGCCGAGGCCTCTTGGAGCATCTTGGGTGCATCTGGGGGGGCTCTTGGGGCCTCTTGGGGGTCTCTTGGGGGCCTCCGGGGGGCCTCTTGGGGGCCTCTTGGGGCCATTTTGGGGCCATCTTGGGACCTCTTGGGGCTTCCAGGGCGCTTCTTGGGGCCATCTTGGAGGAGATCGATCAAACAAGAGGGGGGGTTTAATTAGCGTCCCCCCTCGGAAGCCCCTAAAATCGCCTCTTGGACCCCTCTTGGAACGCTTTTGGAGTGCTCTTGGGCGCTCTTGGGGCCGTCTTGGGGCTCTTTTGGGGCTCTCTTGGGGCCCTCTTGGGCCATCTTGGACCCATCTCCAGGCCTCGGATGGCCATCGGAAGC
>CAUYUJ010005583.1:0-60245 GCA_963575745.1 Prorocentrum cordatum
ATGGTCGGGGAGGTGGGCGGAAGCAGAAGGAATCATGTTCCCGGCGCTATCTGGGGAATCCGATTTACCGAAATGTCTTGGGGGCCCGCAGTGGGCTTCCCTGGGGGCCTCTTGGGCTCTTGGGGGCCTATTATGGCTTCCCGGGGGCCTCTTGGGAGCCTCACGGGGCTTCTTGGGAGCCTCTTGATGGCCTCTGGGGGCGTCCTAAAAGCCTCTCAGGCCGGAGACCTTGAAATGTCGCGCTCTTCGGGCCCTTTGGGTCGCTTTTGGGGCTCTCTTGGGGCGCTCTCGAGGCCCTCTTGACTTATCTGGGGAGCCTCCTGGGCTGTCTCTGGGCTTTCTTGGGAGCCTCTGCGGCCGTCTTGGAGCGATCTGAAGGGCCTCTGACGCGGTCCGGGACTTTGGGGAGGCATGGGAGAGCGCAAGAATGCTTCAAAAACCATTGGAAAATCTATAACTTTCAGCTTCTGGGGCCTTTTGGAGGGGCCTCTGGAGGCGCACGTGGGGCGTTTTGGCGGCGTCGTCGGCCGTCCTGAGGCCATCTTCGGCGTGTCCGGGGCCTCTGGGGGCTGTCTTTGGGCGTCCTGGGAATCCGGAAATCATGTTCCCGGAGAGGCTTCAGGGAACATGATTTCGAACGAGGCTCTCTTGGGCCTCCCTGAGGCCGTCTTGGGGACCTCCTGGGCCGGCTTTGGGGCCTCTTGGGCCGTCTTGGGAGGTTCCGTTAGCCCCACAGGACGACCCTTTCGGGCCCCTTCGGGCCCTCTTGGGCCCTCTTGGGTCTCTGTCTGGCTGTCTTGGGGCTCCTCGGGGGCGTCTGGGGCACTGTGAAGACGAAGCAAGCGAGTATGCTGAAGATGTAAGTTTTACGTAGGGAGCTGGCTAATGTTTGCCTTTTGAAAGCCCTCTTGGGGCCCTCTTCGGCCATCTTCAAGCCATCTCGGGCCCTCTTGGGCCTCGCTGAGGCTGTCTTGTGGGCCTCTTGGGCGTCCTGGGAATCGGGAAATCATGTTCCTGGAGAGGCTTCCGGGAACATGATTTTGAACGAGGCCCTCTTGGGCCTCCCTGAGGGCGTCCTGGGGGCCTCCTGGGCCGGCTTCGGGGCCTCTTGGGCCGTCTTGGGGGGTTCTGTGAGCCCCACGGGAGGATCTTTTTGGGCCTTGGGACCTCTTGGGTCTCTCTTGGGCTGTCTTGGGGCTCCGCGGGGGCGTCTGGGGCACTCTGAAGACGAAGCAAGCGAGTATGCTGAACATGTACGTTTTACGTAGGGTATGGGCCGATGTGTGCCTCTTGAAAGCTCTCTTGGGGCCCTCTTCGGCCATCTTCAAGCCATCTCGGGTCCTCTTGGGCCTCGCTGAGGCTGTCTTATGGGCCTCTTGGGCGTCCTGGGAGCCGGGAAGTCATGTTCCGGGAGAGGCTTCGGGGAACATGATCTGGGAGAGGCTTGATGGGCCGGGAGAGGCTCTCTTGCAATACAACGCGGATGATACATTTGGCACAAAGGACCGCACCGCGGAAATCGTGTTCCTGGAGAGGCTTCCGGGAACACGATTTCGAACGAGGCTCTCTTGGGCCTCTCCCTGAGGGCGTCCTGGGGGCCTCCTGGGCCGTTTTGGCGCTTCTTGGGCCGTCCAGTGGGGTTCCGTGAGCCCCACAGGCCGACCCTTTTGGGACCGTCTGGGGCACTCTTGGGTCTCTCTTGGGCTGTGTTGGGGCTCCGCGGGGGCGTCTGGGGCACTGTGAAGACGAAGCCAGCGAGCATGCTGAAAATTTACGTTTTACACAAGGAATGGGCGGATTTGTGCCTCTTCAAGGCCCTCTGGCCCGGGGCAGTCCCAAGGGGTCTGTGAACCCCCAAAGGTTCCGCGGGGGCGCCCATGGGGGATACTTCGCCGCTACGAAAGTTCGGCCAAAATTCAACGCCTCCCGTTAGGCGACGGGGCCCCAGTACAACGTTGGCGGTGGGCCCGTTAGGCCGCGGGGCCCCAGTACAATGTTCGGTTGAAGCATTTTTCGCTCCAGTCTCGGGTGGCACCGCCCTTTCGAAATCGAGCCCGCGGGTTTCGAAATCCAGTCGAGCTTGTTTTGGGGAGTAAGTCCTAGGCGAAAGCCACATTTCGAAATCGAGACCGACGGTTTCGAAATCCAGACGAGCTCGTTTTGGGGAGGAAGTCCTATGCGAAAACTGCATTTTCAAGGCGCGGCCACAGACGCTAACCGTCTGGCCTGCAAAAGCCATACATGGATTATCTCACCTAGCATCGATGGACAGACCCGTCTGCAATGCTGATCGCATTGGCTGGCGTGGCAGAGTCTGCAAAAGGGGAAGGCACGATCACCGTCGCAAAACGTGGACACATCACTACAAAACCTGCCAAGTCGGGCTGGACAGTTGAATCCAGATCCTGCCCCACGAACATCTGATGATATTGGCTGTAAAAACCAACGTATACGATCGGTGCCTCTAACTCGCCAGCCGCGGCGGCGCGCTCCAGGGGTGGCATGCGGCCGGGAAAAACGTATCGATAACCGTGCCCTCTCGAAACACAAAAAACGTTGACCCCCTGGCGTGCTTGTACAATGCTTGAAAACTCGGCTCCTCCTGGGGGCCCTCTTGACTTATCTGGGGAGCCTCCTGGGCCGTCTCTGGGCTTTCTTGGGAGCCTCTGCGGCCGTCTTGGAGCGAACTGAAGGGCCTCTGACGCGGTCCGGGACCTTGGGGAGGCATGGGAGAGCGCAAGAATGCTTCAAAAACCATTGGAAAATCTATAACTTTCAGCTTCTGGGGCCTTTTGGAGGGGCCTCTGGAGGCGCACGTGGGGCGTTTTGGCGGCGTCGTCGGCCGTCCTGAGGCCATCTTCGGCGTGTCCGGGGCCTCTGGGGGCTGTCTTTTGGCGTCCTGGGAATCCGGAAATCATGTTCCCGGAGAGGTTTCAGGGAACATGATTTCGAACGAGGCTCTCTTGGGCCTCCCTGAGGCCGTCTTGGGGACCTCCTGGGCCGGCTTTGGGGCCTCTTGGGCCGTCTTGGGAGGTTCCGTTAGCCCCACAGGACGACCCTTTCGGGCCCTCTTGGGCCCTCTTGGGTCTCTGTCTGGCTGTCTTGGGGCTCCTCGGGGCGTCTGGGGCACTGTGAAGACGAAGCAAGCGAGTATGCTGAAGATGTAAGTTTTACGTAGGGAGCTGGCTGATGTTTGCCTTTTGAAAGCCCTCTTGGGGCCCTCTTCGGCCATCTTCAAGCCATCTCGGGCCCTCTTGGGCCTCGCTGAGGCTGTCTTGTGGGCCTCTTGGTCTGGGCCACTTGAAGGCCTGGGCCAGAAACCGCCGCTCGATTTTTGCAACCTCCCATGGGAATCGGGACCAACTGCAGAACATACGAGGGCACACTGAGCGCCCGCTGGCTGTAAAGGGAAACCCCCGTCAAAAGATCCTGCCTCACATCCGCGATCGCTCTAGTCCGAGTGGCCATCTTGTTGAGAGGAGCTCGAAGGTTGCGCAGATAGTCGACCCCAGGCCCCAGCCAGAACCCCAAGTACAGAACCTCATAAGCGATTTCGAATTCCTCCCAGCAGGCCGAGCTCGGCGGGATGGTGGCTTCTGGACGGGGGCACGTGCATTCGCGGAGGAGATGACGAAAGTCGCTGGCGAGACTATCGGAGAGGGCAGCACTTAGCGGGACGGCTCGGCATTTCTCGGCTTTAAGCGTGAGCCCCGCAAGAAGTTCAGCAATACGAAAGATTCGAGCGGTCTCACGATAGCCTTTCCGAGATGCGAGAACGGCGCCGATGTCGCCCGCGCAGGCCCGAATCTGGCCGTGACCTGGTCTCTGCACACTGCGATGCAAGTCCCAAAGAAAGCTATCAATCGCAATGACAAAAAGGCTGCCGCTGAGAGGACAACCTTGCAGCACGCCTGAGATCATGAAGAAGAGAGGAAGAAGGAGACCTCGAACAGAGAAGAGACAGGGATTGAGATGATAGAAGCCTTGAATCGCGAGCGAGCACCCGCGAGGAAGTCTGACCTGCCGCAGCGCTCGCATCAGCCAGGGCTGGCTGGCCGATGGAAAGGCTCGGGCAAAGTCGAAGGCCAAGATGGCCCCCTCTGGTAGCCCACGCGCGCTGATGAGTCTTGCGTGTGCATCGAGCTCATACACGTTTGATAAAAAGTTGCGGCCTCGAATGAAGCCTCGCTGCGCGGGGGCGCCAAGCTTTTTCACCACCTCAGACAGACCCGAGTTGGCGACCCCAGCAACGATTTTGTTGCTCGTGGTTTTCAAACCGATGGGGCGGGTGTCCTTCCCGTGGCGAACAACCCCTCCAGAGCGCTCATCGTCGCCATCGAGGGCCCCCTTCGGAATGAACACCTGCAGACATGCATAGAAATCGAGATGCATGCGTTGGCCGCTCGCCAACCAATGGAACGCGTTTAAAAGGACCTGGGGGCCTTGTCCGAATCCCCAAGCGGTGTGCGCAAGCCCATCAGGGCCAGGTCCCGCGCGCGAGACACGTCGAATAAAACGTCGGATCGAGGCAAGCGAGGGAGGACAGAGCTGGGAAAAGTCCTGCTCAGAGGCAAACTTAGAGAGATAGCGCTGGCCCCAGCGCGGGACTTCTTGCTGCTTTTCAAAGATCGGGCCCCAGTAGGCCCGGAGGGCCGCAGTCTGGCCCTCAGCAGAAGCGCGAACGGTCGAGGCAGCCCCGTCGAAACCACCCCCCCACCACTCCCGCCAAATACCGCCTCCGATTGAATGGGGGCCAGATCTGGGCACGACGTCTTAAGGCTCTCGCTTGGGATCGGAGACGAGCTCGGCGTCCTTGCGCCCTAGAAGCCCCTTCGGCCCGTTGGGGCCGCTCAGTCTCAGCCTGGGCCTCCTGGAGCTGCAAATCGGAATGCGCACGGGCAGAGGCATCAGGGGAGGTGAGGGCGACAGACGAGGACGACGGGCCCATCGAGAAGAAGGAGCGGAGCCACGGATGCCTTTGCCAAAGGACGTTACCCAAGCGAGAATCCTGACGCCAGACAGCCCGAGCAAGAGAGCGCAGGAGCATGGAGCGGCTCTCACGAATCCTGGGGCGATCACGCAGCTGCAGATCGCGGACGGCCCGCGCAGCAGCCTGCCGGCAGCGGGTCGCCATCTCCAGCTCCGCCGGCGCCGAGAGGTGGAGATTCACCGCAGAGGAGCACGCGAACGCGTCGAACTCGCCGATGCCAGCAATCTTCTCGTACTCCTCGAGGATCGGCACGTAGAAGGGATCGCTGAAGATGCTCCGAGGGATCCTCCGAGAGCGCGGCTCTCCATTGGGATCCCAGCGCCGCGACTGCCATGAGACCTCCAGCGGGACGTGGTCGGAAAGGAGCGCATCATGGAACTCTTGAGGTTCACCGCGGTGCCGAGCGCATTGCCAGAGCTGGCAAAGAAGCCAGGGGGGCGTCGCCGTGAAGCACCTGTCGATGCGGGAGCCAGTGCGCGTGCCTACGTGGACGTGGCTGAGACCAGGCGCCGCGAGCTCCGTAAGATGCCTAAAGATCATCGCCCACCTCGTGCGACCAGCATGAGACTGGCGACCAGCGGAGGCACGCGCCGCGGCGGAGCCAACGGGGCCAGGGGCAGGGCGCCGCGGGCGACCGCGGACGTAGACCAGTTCCGTAGTGGAGTAGTCGACCTCCTCGTCGGCGAGGTTGAAGTCGCCGGTCATGAGGATGCTGAACTTCAGGGGGTCGTGTCGCACCTCCTCCAGCTGGGGCGAAAGCGCCTGCCAAATGGCGCCGAAGTCCTTCGCTTCAAGATCATGATTGCGAACGTTCCAATGGTGCCAGCAGAAGCCAGAGCGCCTGTGGGCGAGCCTGAGGCATAGCACCCTCCCCACTACGATCTCAAGGGGCGTGACCTGGATGTCCGTCATGAGGGAGGAGGGAATGAGGGCGCAGACGCCGCCACGACCCACAGAGCCGAAGACCGCGACCCCTCCACGAAGACGCGAGAGGAGCTCCTCGACGGCAGCAGGAGGACCACGAACTTCTTGGAGGGCCGTGATGGAGAAGGGCGAGAGGAGGGAGTGCACGATGTCGGCTTTGCGGGCCATGACGGAGGACTGGTGATGAAGAAGAGCTCGGCAGTTCCAGCTATTGAAGATCAGCTGGTCAGAATGGCAGAACGTTTTGCCCGCTCCACCCGATATTCTTGGGCAGGAAGAGCTCGTTGGCGAGCTTGTCCAGGTCAGCGCGTGCCAGACGGAGATCAGATAGAGCGCCCAAATTCCATTGCACCTTTGCGGGCGCGGACGGGTCGACGACGACGCGAGCGAGGACCCCCCAGTCGACGGACAGCGTGCCAGCGTCTGTGTCCATGAAGACCCTCCTCCCAATGAAGTCCTGGAGCTTGTCGCGCAGCCTCTTGGTGCTGCGCCCCCCTAGAGATCTCGAACCTGTTGCGATCGACGCTAACATGGATCGGGATGCGCCGCCCACCAGGCATCGGGGCGGAGAACTGCCGCCAGACTCCGTGGGCGTCTCGGAGGAGCGCATGAGCCTGGCGAACCCGCGCAGCACACGTGACCGCGAGACCCGTGAAGCGAAGGACGAACCTGCGGCCCAACTCGTCGCCCTCCAGCTCGAAGTTCTTGCTCACCTCGTAGTTGGCGGCCTGCATCCAGCCCGCCAGCGCATCCACGACCATATTCTTGCCAATGTCCTCCTTCGCAGTGATGACGAAGACGCCAGGGTCCGTGGCGCGCTGCTACTCCGCGGTCCGAGCAATGGGTTCGCGCGGGGCGGCGCGAGCGAGGTCCAGCTCCTGCTCCAGCTTCGCGAAGCGCTCCGAGAGCGAGGCGCGCGCGGACTCGGCGGCGCCCAGTCGCTTCTCAACCTCGACCATGCGAAGCTCCTGAGCTCTGAACCTCGCTTGCATCGCTGAGTCGAGCTGGGCGACGAGGGGCTGCACCACGTTCGAGATGGTTCGCGGGAGCTCTGTGCGGACCATATTGGCGATGGACTCGGCGGAGGCGCGGGACATCTCTGCGATGATGTCCGTCTTGAAGCGTTCGAGCATCTCAGACATGCCAGGGATAGCACTCGCCGATGCGACCGCCTTGCCAGAGGCCACTCCAGCAGCCGAGGCGTCACCAGGAGCAGGTGGAGGAGGGGCACCAGAGCGACCAGGGGAACTGCGGAGGTGAGCAGCCCAAGGGTCAGCGCCAGGTGGCCAGCTCGAAGCGCCACCAGGCTCGAGAGGCGGCGTGGGGAGACCGACGACGGGCCAGGGGCCCATGGACCAGCAGCAAGTTCAGGAAGGGCGCCAGGGCGATGCGTCTGGGCCGACTCGACGACGGCCTGCTCGTCATTCGGGAAAGTGGGGCACAGGTCCAGCATGTCGGCGTCTTCCCGAGACATCGGTCCGCTGGGGGCCTCACCGCGGGCCGTGCTGCGACCAGCGCTTCGTGAACGCTGGGAGCTGGCGGCGCCTGGGCTTGGCGGGGGCCGATGGTCACCGCGACGATCACGGTGAGAAGCACGAGCCGAGGGAGACGCCGAAGAGGAGAATGATCTGTCCGAGCCATCCGAGCGCTGCGCCTGCCTTCGAACTTTCTTGTCCTTGCGGCGGCTGCTGCCCATGGGAGGGAACACTGGGCGATCAGGCGGGCAGGAACGGGAAAAGCCTCAGTTTACCCGCCAGCCCAAGCGCGGATCGATGACAAACACTGCCAGACCCCAAGGGTCTTGCCCGCCGCGGACTAGCGGTATCCACTTGTTCCACTGAGGAACATGGGACCTTGAGCCAAAATGGCTACGGAGGAGGAGGAGGAGGAGGAGGAGGAGGAGCCCCACAGGGAGCGCCGAGGAGAGCGGGGCGCCGCCGCCCCCAGGAGTCAGGGGGGGTGGGGGGCATCGTGCCGGCAGGGGCCGCCAGGGTCGCGGGGCGCGGAGGGAGTCCGACCAGCCCTCTGGGCGGAGGTGGTCCAGAGCGTTTCCTCCTCCACCTTCCCCTCCCCTTCCCTTCCCTTCCCTTCCGCATCCCCTTCCCCTTCCCTTCCCTAGCGCGTCTCCTCTTCCTCCCTCCTTCCCCTCCCCTCCCCTCCTCTTCCCTTCCCTTCCCCTTCCCCTTCCCTTCCTCAGCGCGGTTCCTCTTCCACCTTCCCTTCCCCTTCGGGTTTTTGGTGCACCACCGCAACGAGGCCCAAACCCCGGGCGCCGTGAGCAACACTCACAGGCCGAACAGGCCAACCAAAGCAAACTGAGCGCTGCGCGCGGACAGCGGCGGCAAGAACAGGCGGAGAGGGAACGGGCCGCGACGGGGGAAAGAGGAAGGCGCCAAGAGCGGCAGGGAGAGGATCCGGCAAGCGAGCGAGAGGGGAGGGAGAGCAGAGAGCGGCGCTGGACCCCTCCCCTTCGGGGAAGACTGCTTCCCACTGCTCCTCACCGATCCGAGCCCCATCCCCCCCCGCCCGACGGGCGACCTGCAGGGCCGACGAGGGCCACCCGCCCTCTGCCACCCCTGCCGCAAAAACCGTGCGGGGTGTACGCGGCGGCAGATTCCTCCTCCTCCTCCTCCTCCTCCTCCCCCCCTCCTCCTCCTCCTCCTCCTCCTCCTCCTCCTCCTCCTCCTCCTCCTCCTCCTCCTCCTCCTCCTCCTCCTCCTCCTCAACAATTACACAATATGAATACTACTCTCCCACTTCCCCTGATGGCGTCCGGAAGATGTTCGGCACCCCCCCGCGTACTGTTTTTTTACACACAGGATTCCCCGGAGTTGGGTTTTCGCTTGTGTTTTTTTCTAAAATGCTGCTCTCGCTGAGGCGCTGGCCTAATTTTCGGGCTCCCGCTCCTTCCGAATCGTGTTCCCGCTGCAGCGCTGGCCTCATTTCCGCGCTCCCGCTCGTTCCGAATCGTGCTCCCGCTGCAGCGCTGGCCCAATTTCTGCGCCTCTCGTTGTTCCAAAACGTGCTCCCGCTGCAGCGCCGACGTTTTCGATCCTTTTTAAGAAGCCCCAAATCTAGAAAATGATCCCCGGCAAAAACATTGGAGGTGATTACACATCCGGTGTCGATTCGTTGATTTTTGGGGCCGCAGAAAGCCCCCCCCCCCTTTTGGGCGGCGTCCTTTTCCGCACAGGATTCCCGGGAGTTTGGTTTTCATCTATGTTTTTTAAAATCCGAGTCTTTCCGGTCCTTCAGATCCGGTGTCGATTCGTTGATTTTTGTGACATCGGACCCACTCTACCATTACCCAATATGAATGCTACTCTCCTTTCACCCCTGCAGAAATTTGAGATCCGGGTGGGGGACGCGCATAACGGCAGCGGGCAGCTGGCGCGGGTGCCGCTCCGGCGCGGTCGCGTCGTCGTCGTCGTCGTCTTCGTCGCCGGTCGTCCTCATCGTCGTCGTCGTCGTCGTCGCCGCCGTCGTCGTCGTCGTCGTGGTTGTCGTCGTCGTCGTCTTCGTCGTCGTCGTCTTCGTTTTCATCGCGCCGTCGTCCTCCTCCTTTCCCTCTTAGGTAACAGGGTCAGATGCGAAGCCCGATTCGGTGAGAGGACAATGAAGTAGCTCAATGGGAAGGGATGGGAGGGAGGGGTAGGATGTCAGATGTTGACGCGAGCGCACCTAGCTTGTCCTCCTCCCTCTCCCCCTCCTCCTCCTCCTCCTCATCCTCCTCCCCCTCCTCCTCGCCTCCTCCTCCTCCTCCTCCTCCTCCTCCTCGTTATCATCCACGGCTTCCGTCTCCGCCCACTTCGTCGCCGACGTCGTGGTCCTCTTCAAGGTCGGCGGCACCGGCCGTCAGGCCTTCGCAATATCGAAAGGGAAACCTTGTCGCCATGTCCGGGCCTCCATCAACCCGCCCGAACCATGGGAAAGCCCCGAGCGAGAGCGCCGTTCCTGAGTTTGGGGGCCTTCTTGGCCAGGGGCTCTCGGAGTAAATCGCGAGGAAGTATCGAGCAGAAGCCCTTGTCGTCGTGGCTGGGCCTCCGCCAACTTAATTGCATTGCGAGGATGTCTCGAGCGAGGGTGCCGTTCCTGAGTTCGGGGGCCTCTCTGGCCAGGGTGTCTCGGGGTAAATTGTGATGAAGTATCGAGCGGGGGCCGCTGTTGTCGTAGCTGGGCCTCCAAGGGCCCACATTTAGGCTCAAGCCAACGCTCGAGCGGGAGCCTCGTTTTCAGAGAAATCTAACCAGCGTCGAGGCGAGAGCGCTTGGAACTTTTTCCGGAGATCAGCAACAATTATTCCCTAGAAATGAATATTTTCAATAATTCGCATCCCGGAATCCCACTTCAGCCACACCCAGGGACCGTGAATGACCGTTCGGCCCCCTCACTCTGACGTCTTCGGCTGGAAGTTGTATCGCTGGGCTTGTACACGAGGCCATCGCCGCGTGCTTCTTACCATCGTGGTTGACACTTTGTCCACGAGTCCTGCCTCACTGGCTCCTGCGCCTGTGAGCGTGTCACCCCCGCGCGCTTCACCCACCACCTCGCCATCGCTCGGACGTCCATTTCCTGTGTTTTTTTCTGGTTTCGTGCGTGGTTTTTTCGCCGAATGATTAAGGGTGCTCCTCGATGGTCCTCGCCGAAGGAAAGATGCACACGTCCGAGCGATGCCAGGCGCCTGTGATCGTGTCACCCCCGCGCGCTTCATCCACCACCGCCCGCGATCACCCCTCGCCTCGCGCGTCGAGCTCCGGGAGCCGGGCCCGCTCCCGCGCGCCCTCTGCGCCCCTCTCCCCCCCTGCAGAGGAGCCGACCTCGAGGCGGTCGCGCGGGAGGCGCGGGCGAGGGGGTCCGCGCCATTTTGCGGCCCGATCCTCCCGCAGGGAGCGGACGTTGTCCAAAGGAGCCCTTCGGGCTCACCCTGGAAAGTGCAGCGCGTCTGTACAGAGAGTCGAGGGGAGGGACCTGTTCCTCTCTCCCATCGAAGGTTCTCGCCCTGCCACCAGAGTGAAGAGGCCAACGGGAAGCCGCTCCGTAATGATTAGCACGAGGTCGCGAATCTGATACTTGAGGCTAAGAGACAGGAGCTGGAAGATGTCACACTGGAGAGCGGGAGACCTGGAGAGAGTGGAGTCCTGAATGTCCACAAAAATCGACTGACCAGGGCGGAAGTGAGACTTAGCAAACGCTGAGGAACTAGTAATGGCTCAGAGTCTAGAAAGATACTCAATCGTTCACGGCGGCCGAACGCGAAAGTGAACATCGCTGAGAAAATCAACCGGTCCGATCCCTGAACTTCTTAGACACGCTCCTCTGGGACGGCAGTTGCGCGAGAGAGAGAGAGACTGAGAGGGCGACAGAGAGTGTCTACCCCAGATTTCGTAATAAAAGGGAGGGGGTCTGGACCCTCCAAGACAAGCCATTTCGGACCTCCCCCGTGGGAGAACCCTCCAAGACATCGTCCCCAGACCCCCCCAGGCCCTCCAAGATAGCCTGGAAGAGACCCCCCCCCGAAATGAGAGCCCCCTCCCTTTATCACGAAATCTGGAGTACACGTACGTGTGTGTATGCACACGTGCTGGCGAGCGAGACGGTGGACGGGGCGCGGGGGCGGTCCATCGAGAGGCCCCCGCGGGTTAGGTGGAGGGGAGCGCACACGCTCCGTTTCCTCCGACGCCGCGGTGGGAAGGCTCCCACGGGTGCAGCACGAGCGGAGCGCGCCAGCCACGAATTGCTGACCATGCGCGGGGCGGGCGCTTGTGAAGGGGCCCCAGGACACGCAAATAGATACACACGCAAATAAAACTATGACCCATATTTTCCCAGATTTTCTGGGTTTTCGTCCTCCCCCCCACTTCCCATGTTTCCCATATTTTCCTGGGAACCGCCGATTAATTGTGTCTGTGTTTTTTCCCCTCCTGAGCTTGAGGGCACGGTGGAGTCCCAAACGATTGGATCACACACGCACGCACTCAAACGCACGCGCACGCTCTCTTCCGACGCGCCGACGAACTCCAGCCGACGGATTTGAAGCTACGGGCCGCGTAAGCAATGACTTGGCCACCTTCTGTGGGGACGTGCGCCAGGCGGGATGCCTTGAAAAAGGCCACGCTAAATCGAGCCAGCGAGCAACGTAATTCGGTAGGCGAATGCAAAAGGCCGAAGAGACAGAGGAACCGAAACCAGAAACAAATGCGAGCGCGGCCAGCGGGAGCGAGAGGGGGGCGAAAGGCTAAGGGGGGAACCGAAACTAAGAATCCCGCCAGCCCTCTGGGCGCAGGCGGTTTAACGATGTTATTCTTCCCTCTTCCAAGAGCCCCTCTTCCCCTTCGCGGAAGGGTTTAACATTCTTCACAATTGATATACACCCCCTCTCCCAAACGACCGGCAGCCAACCAGGAACCGTGCTCCCCCCCACCATCCTTGTCAGAAACAATACAAAACGCACTTTGCCTCCACATTTGGAGCATGCGCGGTCAACCCGATGCGGCCCCCCCCCCACCACCCCCAGCCAACCCGACGCGGTGAGGCCCGCGAGCACTTCGTATGGTTTGTTGACAGGGACGGCGGGGGTGTCAGCACATTGCCTGCTATGCGCAGGACTGGCATCCCAGACAAAGCACAACACAAAATGCACCTCGCGGCTAAATCTGGATCATGCGCGGTCACCTGCGATCATTGTCAAGTGGTTTTTGACAGGGACGGCGGGGGTGGTGGTGTATGGCCTGCCGTGCGCAGGCCCACCAGACACAATGCTGGGTATGCGTTGACTTTCGACAAAGATGATGGGGGCCGACAGTGCGACATGTTTCCCGATGTGTGCTGTCACGTGCGCAGGCGCACCTGACACACTGTGCACGTGCCCCGAACATGGCGCACATGGCGCAATCAGAGGCACGTGGCGCATCTGGTGCACCAGGCGTGCCTGGCACGCTCGGGCCCCAGGGGTGCCTGGCGCGCGTGGCACCCTTGGCACGCGTGGCGCACCTCGCCCCAGCGTCGCGCACATGGGCTCGGTTTTGGTTCCCAGAAGCTGCCCATCCAAAGACGACCGCTGAACATGCTGAGGCTCAGGTGTTACTTATGTTTTGGGAGGGCGGGTGGGAATGAGCTAGACAGCTTGCTATATGGAGGGTGTCTTGATCACTGTTCCTTATAGAAATACCCCGCCTGCCCCAAGCGACCGGGGGCCAACCAGGCACCATGCCGACACCATGCCGACCCGCCCCCCACCATCCCTGTCAAAAAGCAATACACACCGCACTCAGCATCCAAATTTGGAGCATGTGTGGCCAACCCGAGGCAGCCCCCCCCACCATCCCTTTCAAAAAACAATGCAGCATATATTTTGAGACAAAATATTGAGTCATGTTCGTGAGGCCCGCGAAAATGTTGTATTGTTGTTGACCGGGTGTCAGCATGTTCCTTGCCGTGCGCAGGGCTACCATCCCTGACAACAGAAGCAATACAATATGCACCTCGCGGCTAAATCTGAATCTTGCGCGGCCACCTGCGATCATTGTCAAGTTATTCTTGACAGGGACGGCGGGGGGGGTGGCGCGTGGCCTGCTGTGCGCAGGCCCACCAAACACAATGAGGGGAATCGATTTTCAGCAAGGAGGGCAAGGGCCGACATGGTTCCCGATGTGTGCTGTCACGTGCGCAGGCGCACCTGACGCACTCTGCACGTGCCCCAGACGCTGCGCACCTGGCGCTGCTGGAGTGTGCGGCACACCTGGCGCACTCGGAGCACGTGGCGCATCTGGCGCACCAGGCGTGCCTGGCACGCTCGGGTCCCAGACACGCCCCAAAAGAGCCCCAAGAGGACGCCAAAACCCCCTTGAAGAGCCCACAAAGGGGCCCAAGATGCCCCAAAAGAGCTCCATGAGGACCTCAATACCCCCCAAAAAAACCCATAGCTCCAAGAAGGCCCCCGACGCTCCAAGATAGCATCCGACATGGTTCAACACGTCTTTTTCCCTCCTCTCGTTGACCGCTCTGTTTTACTACGCGCCTCGCTTTACATTTGCCGGCAGCTCTCGTGGGCAAGGTTTCTGGATGGGCTGGCGGGGGCTCGCGAAGCGTAATTAAACAATCTGGGATGTGGAACTGATGAATGTTTCCCATATCAAACACGGCGTGAAACAACTGCAAGGACACACGTCTATAACGGGCGCGGCGGGGTCAGCCTACGCGACCCAAGCGGCGCAACGGGAGAACAAGCAGATTGAGGATCAACCTACTCTCCGAGTATGGTGCTCAAGAGAAGCTGTCGCGCCTCGTCGGCCCACGCACGCAACCCGTGCATGAACCAATGAAGCAACATGTAAGCCAAAGAAAAGACGTCGTGCTGACCACGCCCCGTCATAAACAAGTTGCCAGGCATCATGCAAATTGATGGAGCACGATCTCACCCACTTACATGCTCAACTTTCATATCGTCTGCTTGTTCCCCGAACATCGCTCGTGAAAGCACCTCTTTCCATGCGTGCTTCATTACGTCGCATTCGCGGACGTAGTTCGCGAGATGCAAGCGCATGTTTCGCCCCTTACCATCGTTGGGACCGCGAGCTGCGCTGACATAGTCAATGCGAGCTCATGCCCGTGGAGTCGGGCGAACCGGCGACTTCGCCATTCTGGTCGCCCAAGTCCACGTGGGCGAGAGTGCTGTGGCAGGATCTCGGCACGGTCTTCTTATTCTTGTCGCTCCCCGTTCAGGCTGATGGCGTCGCGGTCGTAGCTGAGCTCCTCGCCCATGATAGCGAGAATGAATTCCCGGCCGATGCTCTCCTTCGCCATGGGGTCGGCCTTCTGTCTATGGCGACGCACCACAGCATGTCGTCGACCTGCTCGGTGCGGAGCTGGTCTGATAGACGCCAGAGATGGCCGGCCACGTCGTTCCCCGACCCAGAGGGTCGGGGGACGTAATTTTTACGCCCAGGGCGTAAAAATAAATATGTTGGATTGGGGTCGTAAAACGGGCGGGCGTCGGGGAAGCGGGGTGTAAAAGTATGTGCGGCACGATCTCGGAACATCCGCGGGCGAGGATAGATGGCCGGAAAAGATACACCCCCATCCCCCAACAAAGCCAGGAGGTTGGCACTTATATGTGTATATATGTGTATATATATACATATATATAATGTATATATCAATACGTATATCAATACGTATATACATTATATATATATATGTACACACATATGCGTATACATTCATGAATGTGCATATATAGATATATGTATATAAACACACGTTTTCACATGACAACAAACGCCGAACAACGCGGGAATGGCTACCCTCATAAATATTGGCCCTCTCGGCCCCCTGGCCCGATCGGCCCTCTGGCCCGCGGGCGCGCGCACGCGCGCGAGGCTCGTCCTCGCAGGCGATCTGGGGGGGGGGACGGAGGATTGGAAGGGGAGGAGAGGAGCGAAAGGGGCGGGCGAGGGGGGCGAGGAGGAGGGGGACGGGGGAGGGAGGAAGGGGGGGTGGAGGAGGATGGGGAGGAAAAGCTCTCACACGAACCACCGTTCTGAAAGGGCACGCCGAGCGCGGCGGAAGTATGCGGAGGGCGAGGGAGGGAGGGGATCGGGTGAGAAGGGAGGGGGAAGAGGAGGGAGGGGCAGGAAGGAGAGGGGGGAGGGGGGCGGAGAGGAGGAGAGGAGGGGAAGCCTTGGGGGTAGGGGCCCTTTTGTCGTTAGGGGTTCCGCGGCCTCGCCCTCGACCGCCGCCGCACGGGGGGGGTGGCGGGCAGAAAAAAACAACGACTGCCCGCAGGAGGGCGAGGGAGGGGGAGCAGACGGAGGAGGAGAAGGAAGAGGATGGGACGTGATGTGTGCGTATGTTTTTTGGTCAAGGGTCCAAACAAGGCACTTCAAATACGATCGTGGGCGTCCCAGCACATGTACCACAGCTGCTGCGGCTGCAGCGGTTGGGGTTGGTTGCAGGAGGGAATGAGGTGAGGATGTGGTTTAATAATGTCGGAGATGTGTTGTTTTTGTTGCCTGGGGGTGGGGGGGAGATTTGGGGAGGGGTGGATCGAAACAGCATGGAAAAAACAGATCCCGCGACGAGGCTGGAGTGGCGGCCGTTGTCGTGTTCCTCCTCCTCCTCCTCCTCCTCCTCCTCCTCCTCCTCCTCCTCGTCCTCCTCCTCAGCCGCCTGGCGTTCTTCCCCATCCTCATCATCAACATCAGGCCTGCTACAATCTCCGACACCTCAGGGCGCGGGCTGGAATGCGATATTCGGCCGCGCGCGAGGGCGGCCGAACGGAAAAGCATGGAAAAACCAGATCCCGCGAGTTAAATCTAAACGATGCTGGAGATTAATTCATCCTCCTCCTCCTCCTCCTCCTCCTCCCCAGCAGCTTCTTCACGCGCCTCATCACCTTCATCATCCTCATTACCCTCATCACCCCCATCATCCTCATCATCCACATCATCCTCCCAGATATGACGAAGCAGCCGCTTCTCACCTTGCATCGCAATGCACAGGATATGACGAACCAGCCGTTCACCTCTGGCGTCCCATCGCAGTGCCCAGGATATGACGAAACAGCAGTTCATCTCCTGCGTCGCAGTGCCCAGGATATGTAGTAACAGCAGCGTTCACCTCTGGCGTTGCATCGCAGCGCCCAGGATATGACGTAGCAGCTGTTCCTCTCACCTGCGTCGCAGTGCCCAGGATATGACGTAACAGCCGTTCACCTCGAGCGTCGCAGTGCCCAGGATATGACGTAACAGCCGTTCACCTCGAGCGTTGCATCGCAGTGCCCAGGATATGACGAAACAGCACCTCCAGCGCAGTGCCCAGGATATGACGAAACGGTGGTTCACCTCTGGCATCGCAGTGCACAGGATATGACGAACCAGCCGTTCCTCTTCGCCTGCGTCGCAATGCCCAGGATCCACCTCTAGCGAGCCGAGTGCTGCTGTCGCGCAGCCATGGTCTGGTGGCCGAATCTTGGTCAACTGGCTACGGAGTCGGATCACAGTATGACCCAGGTCACCGAATTGCATGATCCAGGGTATATATTCCAGATGTCGTAAGAAAGGGCGGGGGGTCTCATTTCGGGGGGGGGGTCTCTTCCAGGCTATCTTGGAGGGCCTGGGGGGTCTGGGGACGATGCTGTGGAGGGTTCTCCCACGGGGGAGGTCTGAAATGGCTTGTCTTGGAGGGTCCAGACCCCCTCCCTTTTCTTACGAAATCTGGAGTAGGCCTCGTAGGGCCTAAGTCACTTAAGATCGCGAATCGTGGGCGAATATCTTCGCACCCTCGCGCTGTCATTATTGAGGCGGGTGCCTCTCCTGTCCAGGCCGCGACGCGCGATGCACGGTTATCGTCGCGCCATGTGGTTTGGCATCGCTCGGGCGTGTGCATTTTTTCTTGGCGAGAACCATCGAGGACCATCCTGGACCATCGAGCAAAACAACACGCGCGAAACCTAAACAAAAACACGGGAAACGGACGTCCGAGCGACGGCAAGGGGCACCCAGAGGACGGGGAGGAGAGGGGAACGAAGTCGACGCTAGTCGACGCTAAGTCGACGCCAACCGACGCTAAGTCGACGCCAATCGACGCTAAGTCGGCGCTATCTCATCGCCCCCCAGACGCCAATCGATGCTAGCCGACGCTGAAGACGGAATTACGAGGGCACACAGGGCTCCATGATTTGCTACCGAAGGCTGCCAGGGGAACACAGTCGGGGCGCTGACCTAAGGAACCCTAAATAAGGAACGAGGCCCCTATTTTCCATAAGTTGAACTTCGATTTCACATCGAAAGCCCAAGGAAAACCTAAGGCAAGCTGCGAAACGATCAAGGAACACTGAGCCCCTCCCCAGCGAAAAGGGTTCCTTCTCCAGGGCCCCGACTGTAACCCATCATCCTCGCTGGCATCCCTCATCATTTCTTCCCCCTGTTGCGTCGGCAACGCGCTGCTCCCATGCGCAGCGATCCCACGTGCACGGCGGCCCATGATGGGCCGCTCTCATACCTCATCGGACACGTCGACCACTGGCACCACCTTGATCTCCTTCGCGAAGGTAACGATGTCGGCAATCGCCGCGCACATGGTCGGCGTGCAGTGCTTCAAGGGCTCCTTGGAACCCGAACCTGGGCAGCACGAATCCGCCTCTCGCTCGAAGTCCCTCCCAATTCCCCGACAGCTTGCACGCTCCTCCGCTTCCTCAGCCCGATCTCCAGAATTGCCGATTCAGCGCGGTTACTCATTATTATCCGTGCCACCTTTGACCCAGTGGCCAGCAACCTTTGTCATGGTAGACTCAGCCTCCTCGCCCTCGAATTGAGAATCCTTCACCTGGAGAGCGGAAGCGAGCTAATAACAGGAGAGTCGGAGGGATAGCGGAGGAGAAAGTATAGAGACGGGGATCGTTGTTAGGGGGGAGGGGGGGCTACGTTCGCATCCGATATCGCCTGGCTACGCACCATCATATATCGCTGGTACTCTCTGATAAAGTACGCCTTCTGCCAGAGGCTAGCGTGTTTGTGGTTTTGCGTGGTGAACCTCGGATAGCGGTAAGTGGACACGGCCAAGGGTTTCGGCTTCAGCGGCGCCTCTCGAATCCAAACGTTGCCCGACAGGGCTTGACCTGAACACTGTGTTGCTGGACTTCGGCTGTGTTTTGTTTTTCGTTTTGGCAGGGGGGCGCAGGACAACAGGCAGAGCAAAACGAACAACAAAACGAACCCACAACGAAAAACAGTGTTTAGGTCCAGCCCTGTTGCCCGATGTCTGCTGCTTCTGCTTCTCCTCCTGCTCCTCCTCTTCATCTCTCCTCCTCCTCCGCCGCTTGTGCGCCTTCGGCTTCTGGAAGTAGATCTTCGCCAGCTCGTGGATCTCTGGAGACGTCGTCAGTCGCGTAGGCAACGTCCGCGGGATCTCCTCACCTGGAGCACGCGACTGCAACGCTAACAGATGTGGGAGGCGATGGAGGGGAGAGGGCGGGTTACCGGAGGCGGGATGGGATGGAGGGGAGAGGGGGCGGGAGGGGAGGGAGGGGAAAAGGGGCAGCAGGGGATGGGCACGGGGTCGGCCACGGGGATCCGCAGCTAGGCCGAAACAAAAGCTGGACACGATCGAGGGACCCCTCGAAACTCAATTCCACTGCTGCGGTCAAGCATGACGACCTATAAGAATCGAATCGCCTCCGAGCCAGCCGTAGACGTCCATCAACTTGAGGTGTTTGCGCAACTTCACCTGGGCTTGAGTGAACCCGCCGTTGAATGTGAATCGATATCACACGCCCCTTCGTCGAAGGCCAAGGGCCCAGTGGCGATGCCGAAAGCGATCCACATCCCAAGGCGTGGAGGGGGCGGGGGGGTGGGGGGGCAAACGGCGAAGGTTAACTCAATCGCGCCGCCTGCACAGAGGCTCGACCGTAAGAAACCTTCACAAGAAACCCACCCTTGAGACCCCAGGACGTCAATTCGCGTGGGAGCGCCACGCTTTCCATAGCAAATCCGTCGGTACCCAAGAAATCCAGGGCACCCTGCAGGCAAGCAGGGTGTTTCTTGGCACGGTTCTCCTGTCGGATCTGGGCTGTCGGATTTGGGAGTATCTTTCCGACCTTCCGATACTACCCATCACATCCTCGTCATCTTACGGCTTGTCACCTTCGGTTATATATGACAGCGTTGATCTTCGCCGCCTTCATCATCAATCGTATCCTCCTCCTCCTGCTCCTGTTCCTCCTCCTTCTCCCCATCTCCTGTCACGATCCATGGAACCACAGGACGGATGGGCGGGGCCCCCCCGATTGTGTTGTGGGGGTCGGTGTCGGCGCTGACTCTACTCCTCGTCATCTCGTGCTACAGTCAACCCGTCTAGTAAGGACGCGCGATACGGATGCAAGGGCCTTGGAGGGCCACTTCGACGCTTTTCGAGCGGGGCACGGCCAGAGAAAGTGGTCAAGGATGGGCCGAAGGGACAAGGATGCAAGGGTATCCGTGGGAAGGTTGCCCATCCCTATTATGCGGGTTGACTGTATATATCTCTCTCTCTCTCTCTTCTCCCTCTCTCTCTCTCTCTCTCGCTCACTTGTGTATGTTCCCCTCCCCTCCTGTCTTCTCTCCTCCTCCCATCCTGCCACCCCTACCCCTTGCCAGCCCCTCCCCATCCCAGCTCGCTCTGATTCCCATATCCTGATTCGGGTGCATGACGAAGCGGGACAGCACCGACGTGTCTAGGATACAGTGAATCCCCCAATCGTTGCACGTCACGCTCAGAGCCTCCACCAGCTCTACCACATAGTTGCCATCAACCACGTCCTGCTTCGTCAAGTCACCCAAGATGTCCTTCGAGCGAGTGGTGTCACCTTCGGCGAGGGGGTCACTGTCGCCGTCCTCGCCGCATCTTCACCTCATCCCCCTCGCCCCTCTCGTCCTAGTGTTGTCGGATGCGGGTCCCCGCTCGAACGGGAGCTTCCCCCGCGGCCCGACAACCCGCACCCAGCCAGTCCTCCTCCCGCCGATCCCCTTATGGTTGTGTGTGTGTTGTTCGTGGGTCGTTATACCTCCATTTGTTTTTTCCGCCACCCCTTTTGACTGTGCATTCCTTGTCGTGGCTTTCGTCACCCCCCTCGTCATCCACATCCTCGTGGGGGAACGGTAGCTCTCGCTGCACCCTTGCAGATGTAGGTCAGCGCAGCGTGCGAGGTTGAATAGAGAGAGCGAGAGGTGAGAACGATAGAAAGAGAGATGTAATGAAAGAGAGAGGGAGAGGAGATCAGGGAGAGGGAACGGGAGAGCGTGAGCGATAACAAGTTGACGATTCCACTCCATGTCACCTCCCATGATCCACGAGTCATGAGGCGGGTTGATCCACAGAACACCTCCTGTCTTGACGCGGCAAACCATCAGCCCTGGGAGCATCATTGCACAGCGAACTCTAATACGGTAAAGTTGCTGTAATAAGGAGCGCCACATAGGAACGAAACCCTGGTGTTGGTACTCCAGATTTCGCAATAAAGGGAGGGGGGTCTCATTTCGGGGGGGGGTCTCTTCCAGGCTATCTTGGAGGGCCTGGGGGGTCTGGGGACGATGTTTTGGAGGGTTCTCCCACGGGGGAGGTCTGAAATGGCTTGTCTTGAAGGGTCCAGACCCCCTCCCTTTTATTACGAAACCTGGAGTACCAACAGCGCCACGGTGCACGAGGATGGCTAGAGGAACAACCACAGAAACAGCGAGCCTCTTCCGAACCCAAAGTGGTCATTAGATCAGCGTCTTGATTACATGGGCATGAGATGGCTGGAAGGGCTGGGCTCCAGCGGACGGGCTGCGAGGTTAGCTCTTAAACTCCAGGGACGGGGATGGAGGACGAGGTTTCTGAACGGTATAAGTCTCGATCGAGATTGAGGCATCCCACCCATCCACTCCAAAAAAAGAAGCGGGATCCTAGGCTCCAAAGGCCCAGTGGGGTGCACACGTCCTCGTCGGGGTGGCGCAGCACGTCGATCTCTTGCGCCTTGAAGCCCGCCTCCGCGGGGCTGGGTCGCGAGCTCTCCTCACCTCACTCCCACCTTCCAGTACGCATCGTCCTCCCTCGACTAACCCCCCGCACATGGCAACACTATCCCCCCCCTCGCCCTCGCTCCTCCGCATCCCCCTCATTCTCCTCCTCCTAGTCCTCCTATCACCCACGGCATCTTCCATTCATTACATCCGTCTCCTTTCGATCGTCGTCGTCACCGTCATCGTCGTCGTCATCACCATCATCATCCTCACCCCCTCTCCTGCTCCGTCCATCGGCACAGTCATCGTTTGCTCCGCCATCGTCATCGTCATCGCCATGGGCCCCTGGCCTTCCGCACCGCTGCGCTCGCGCCGCCGTGGCCGCTGAAGACCTCCAGGAAGTCCAAATCCTCAATGATGTTGTGCTTGAACGCGCCGACCCCTTTCAGCACGCGGTTCATCCACTCCTGCGCCACCGACGGCGGGGAAGAGGAGGAAGAGGGTTGAGGCATAGTGCAATGAAGTCACGGTCGGGCAACACGGTTCGATCAAATATTCAGCATATTCTTAGCAGCCATTCTAGATTCATCGGGTCAGCGGGTATCGGCAGCCAAGTCGGGATGAATCGAATCGGCGGAAATCGCAGTCCGAGTCGGAATCAAGAGTCGAATGGCATCTGAATCGGGATACATCGAAACCGAACCGAATCGGAATCGGAATCCATCGACATCGGATTGTATCGAATAGGAGGAGTCGAAACGAGCCTTGACTATCCTGCCCTCCCCTCGCGTCCAGCGGTGCACGGCGGTCGAACGTCTCGTTCGGGAACATCTTTTTGAACTCGTTGCGCAGAAACAGGCACACGCCCTCTGGGCCAGCCTTGTCGGGCGCGCGGGGCGCAACAGTGCTGAGGGAGGGGTATTGTGAGCTGACCCTCGGGAAAATCGGGAATCTCTGAGACCCGACGGCTCTGGAGGATGTCTCGGGCGCCGCCTTTTCGGAGCGTTCCAGAACGCTCTAAGACTAGAACGCTCTGGAACGGATATCCTCGTCCTAGCCCCGCTCGGTATACGTTATGACCCCCACCTGTCTCTTGAGGTCTGCTGGGATCGGCGTGGGGTCGCGCCTGCGTTTCCCAGTCATCGCGCGCCGAGTACCCCCAAAAAACCGCTGGCTCGGGCCCAGCGGATCTGCACAGGAGGGCGCGGCGGAATGTGGCGGGGTGCGAACGGCACGTGTGTCGGGGCCCTCGCGTGGCACGGGCGGGAAGGGAGGGTGGCAAGCAGGGTTGCGCCTGCCAAGTATCTCGACATCACAGAGACCAGCGGGACGCAGGAGTCGACTCTGCTGCTGTTCTATCTTTCACGAGGCGCAGAGCATTATCGATATCTGGGCATTGCTGTTCCCGCTTAGAGGATCGCCGGCTCGGTGTTTATAATCTATGTGGGCTCTCTCCCCGCGGGCTGCGGCCTGATCTTGCTCGGGCGCCGTTTGGCGGGCCGATCAGGTAAACGTGTTGCACGCACGCGGGCAGATACACACTTTATGTGTATATATAATTTGGTGTATATACCCATATGTATGTATATATATATATACTTAATAACTATCGCGCGTGCGCTGCCAACTGCAATTCCGCCCGCGGGAGAACCCCGACTCAAACACCACCGTGAACAGATGCAAAATATTTACCCTTATTATATAATGGCACAAGCTGCAGGCGCGTGAAAATGCGGCGCTCCCAAGTTTTGGAGTGCCCCGCCTTCGCCATGGTGGCGACCACACCATTAAGAGTCTCATCCAAAAAAATGCTGTAAAACCTTGGGTTCCCATTAGCCGCCGCGCATTGAACAAGGTGCGCCCAAAGGTGGTGTTTGGGGACGAAGCGGGCCCCAACGCGCATCATCAGTGATGTATGGCGATGGAAGGTATCGATAAGGCCCTGCGTTGCCTCATCCGACATTCTCTGCGGCTCGGTTTTCATGATTGTCATGTGCTTATTCAGGGCCTGGCCAGCCAACCGTAGATGCAACCCCACGTCACCAGGGAGCTGGTAGTCGGCAAGCAGACGCACGGCCCACGCAATCAAAGGGCCGACCTCGGCCGCCTTTGTGTGGCACTGCCCTGTGGGGCCATCGCCCCACATGGCGGGCGTGCATTCTGCAATCCGATATGACTGGTCAACCTCCTCGTCGGCGTAGAACTTATGAAGATGGTTGAACAGATGGCGGAAGCAGAGGCCGACCCTGTCCTTTGCGACTCCGCATTGGACGTTGAACACATTCTTGGACACGAGTTTCCAGAGGACAGTCTGGATGTAGACTTGGCAGACTCCGAGGTATAACGTATGCAACGTGTCAATGCGCAGGACGGCCCGCACATTGCCGATGACATTCGGGCACAACAGCGGGTTGCGGCGGAGCACGGGGTCGGTGGCGGCCTTACCAACGTAGTGGCGTCTCCAGAAAGTCAATCGCAGCCCCTCGGGCGGCATGGGCGTCGTTGACAAAGCACCGATGTCGGGGAGCTCATCAGACGGTTCCAGGCGGTCATGTGCTTCCAAACCGAAGCGCGGGACATTGCCCGCGCACAGTCTGCCGCCGAGACCCTTTGTCTTGGACATGTCCCATTTCAAATTACCCAGGAGGTGGACCCGATCATCTTCAGAAGTCAGGGTGACCGTGATCTCGCAGGCTGTGCAGTGTGCGTCATAGGCGTCGTCGGCGTACGTGCCCCACTCATGCGTCTTCGAGGTCAAGCTGGAGAACTGGTAGAGCTCGTCTTTAGCCGCCCTGCAAAATATGCATGGCGTGTATTTCGTTTGCCAGTTCGGGAAGCCCAACGTGCTGCAGAACTCCATCCAATCGCCCTTGATTTGGACAAGGGCGATTCGGCAGGGGAGGGCGGGGCTAGCCCGCGCCATGGCCCCGTAGTGGTCGTCCTCCCCGAACGCGGTGCCATCCCATCTCTGCGCTGGTCTCTGCCCGACCATCGCGGCGCTGAAGCTCCACGCCAAGAACCGAAATATGCACCAGAGCGTGCACCAGCCCTTGCAGCCGCACTTGCACTGCTTCGACTTCTTCACCAGCCCGACTAAGTGGCGCTTCTGGCTGATCAGGCTGTACACGAAGAAACCAATGAACGAGTCGGCGCGGCCCAGGCCGATCGATCTGGTGTAGCGGACCCCGTCGATGTACAATGCCACGGGGTGCACTGGGCGACCCGCCGCGGCGCGCACTGCAGGGTGCTGCGCGTACGCGTCGGCCCACTCGGGGCTGCCAGCGATCCCCCCATCCAGCTTGCCCGCCAGTTCAGGGTCAGCCAAGTGCTCCGCGGAGATGGCTTCGTGCGGCGGCGTCAGCAGCACGCTGCCCGAGACCCGCTCAGACCTCCTGCGGAGCATCGGCGCCTCGACGTCCACGGGGTCCACCATCTTGACGAACTTGAAGGCGCGGTCCAACTTCTTCTGGAAGTTGCCCGTCGCGCTGTCGGGGTGAAGCATGTAGAGGTGGAACGGCCCTGCGGCGCCCGACTCGCGGGCGAGCCACGCGGACGAGCACACGTCTTTGGCCGTGAGTCTGCCCTCGCAGTACCCGAGAAGCCACATCTCACATAAGCGTTCTCCTGCTGCGTACCGCGCTGCATTGGCCTCGTCGCGCCCGCCATCCTCAGCGGGGCTGTCCCATCCCAGCGGCGGCCCACCATCGGCGGCGTGCGGCTCTGGTGACGGGCTGATGTCCCATCGGGGCTTCTTCTTCGGCGGCATGGTCGACGCCGCGAGCGCAGCTCGGCCGACTGTGCTCCGAAAAAACAACAGCTCGAGCCCGTGGCGGCTGAACCTGCAGTCGGGGACGGATGTGTTCGGGCGCCCGCGTTGATATTGGTGTTGCTGTTGGGGCCCGCCCGCGCCCCGCCCCCCGCAGAGGGCCCCGCGCAGGGTTTTCACAGAGGGCCCTGATCAGTCGAGCACCTTTGACATCAGGCCTCGCCAGGGCCCCGCCTTGCCGACTGGGCACATCCCTCGCGGCACGCACCTGGTCCGTTCCCATGATACCGCGCCCGCCCGACTCGCCGACTCGCATTGCAATGCCCGCCCTGGGAAGTGCCCAGCGGCCAGCGCCACCGCGGCCGCGTCGGTCGGGCCGAACCAGCTGGCCGCTGCGCGCGCGAGCATGCTCGGGCAAGCGCGGCCGAAGAGATGCACCAGCCAGCCCCGTGCATGCATCGCAATCGCCGCCGCGTGGGCGTTGCAAGCCGAGTTGCGCGCGGGCGGGGTTGGGTAGGAGGGCAAGGTGCGGGGGCGGGGGCGAGACAGCGGGGGAGTGGTGGGAGGGGGAGAAGGAGGGGGGATGAGGAGGAGGAGGAGGAGGAGGGGGCGGAGGAGGAGGGGGAGGAGGAGGAGGCGAGGCGGGGAAGGATGGAGAAGACGCGGGAGGAGGAGGCGGAGGGCATGGGATGAGATGGGGAGCCCGGCATCGTTCGGCAGCGGTGCTACCGACCCGAAGCTCGCCCCCTGCCAACCGCCATCGGCGATGAAATCTGGGCGGACACCCGATCATCAGCAAACAGCTGCACTGCACATGCGCGCTTCTACATACCACACCTTATGTTGGCCGACCTTGCGCGGCGGCTTGCGTGAGCCGCCACTGCGGAACGGTATGGCATAGAGGCGGTAGCGCTTAATGCGCGCGACCTTACGCGGGCAGATTACGTCGGTGAGTCGTGTTATGTTCCCAACCATCCTGTGGTGTACGGCCACCGTTTAGAAGAGACAACGCCCCGCGTTCCATCCTTCATCCTCATGCCCCCCCTCCTCTTCCCTCATACCCTTGCATCGTCAATGCTTCGGCGCGCCCTTCACGCGCTTCGTGGCCCCATAAGGAGCTACGCCGAAAGTCACAACGACGCAGTACGCATGTGGGCGCCGCGCCCGCTTCGGCACACCACTCACACTCTTCGCGGCCCCATGGGGCGCCCCACCGAAGGTCCCAGTGATGCAGTTCGCATGTGGGCGTCGCGCCCGTTTCGGCACACCCCTCACACGCTTCGTGGCACCCCAGAGGGAGTTCCACCGAATGCCTCCGCGGTGCAGTTCGCACATGGGCGTCGCGCCCGTTTCGGCACACCCCTCGCGCGGTTCATGGCCCCCATGGAGTTCCACCGAAGGTATCCGCGGTGCAGCTCGCACGTGGGCGCCGCGCCCGTTTCTGCGCACCACTCGCGCGTTCTGTGGCCCCATGTGCGCGTGTGTGTGTGTGTGTGTGTGTGTGTGTGTGTGTGTGTGTGTGTGTGTGTGTGTGTGTGTGTGTGTGTGTGTGTGTGTGTGTGTGTGTGAATGTGTGTGTGTGTGTGTGTCTGTGTGTGTATGTGTGTGTGTGTGTGTGTGCGTGCGTGCGTGCGTGCGTGCGTGCGTGTGTGTGTGTGGGTGTGGGTGTGGGTGGGTGGGTGGGTGGGTGGGTGGGTGGTGCGTGCGTGCGTGCGTGCGTGTGTGTGTGTGTGTGTGTGTGTGTATGCGTGCGTGCGTGCGTGCGTGCGTGCGTGCGTGTGTGTGTGTGTGTGTGTGTGCGTGGGGGGGCGCACCGAATGTCCCAGCGGGAGGGTTCGCATGCACCCGCCCACCTCCCTAAATCGGCACGCCCTTCAAAGGTTTTGCGGCGCCGTATGGGGGTTCCACCGACGACGGTCCTCACAGCCGCGGCGTGGTTGGGTCCTTCGCCAAACTAATGTTCGCGTGGCTCGCCTGGCGGGGGCGCGGGAACTGACATTTGGGAGACGGCGTTTTTCCGAATGAGGGCGGTGTTTGAGGCCAACCCCCAATGACATTGGATTAGTGTAGCACGTTGCAGGGGCGGGAAGAGCGGGCACGCGAGGAGTCACGAGAGACAGCGGCAATCAGATGCAGCACCATGGCACGGGGATGCTGAGGTTTCTCCACCATCCGCTATCGGATTACATTCTCGCCATCGGTGCGGGCCTGTCGGCTGAGAGACGTAGGCAGAACCAGTAGGAACGCGTTGGAAATGGAGTGGGCACCCGCCCCACCCTTGAATAGGATAGAAGAAAAGGAACTGTCCGAGTTTGAAGCAGGAAGGCGCTTGAAGGTGCCTGACGTAGAGATAAACTAATTTCACCGACATCCTGGGCGCGTGTCGCCTGCCGTTGGGGCGCATGCTCTGCGCGCATTTGCTGAGAACTGCAGTGCCGTGCTCGTGCCGTGGCTTGCCCATGCAGCAAATTGAGCTCGGCACTTGGATTCAATCAGCACGACGTTCGCGAGAGTGGCGAACGAAACTCGAAAACTACCTGGCTAAAAAGGTGATCGAAACTGCGCGCGTGCTCTCCGCTGGGGAACTGCACTCGATCAGGCGGTCACTGTCGGTGCATGGATCTGCGACGCACCCGCCCCCCACCCCCCTGAACGCAGACAGTCGGGCTACTGAAATAAGGAGCGCTACCTTAGGAACGAAGCCCCCCTGCGGCTTCAAAACAGTCTGGGTGCACGAGAAGGGCTAGAGGAACAACCGCGGGCGGACGTAAGGACCATCGAGCCCTTTCCCAAACCAAATTGTTCCTTGTTTCAGCGTCTTGGCTGTAATAAGGCACGGGTGGACTGTTCTGGCCACGGTGGGCAAACGACCGCAAATACGTTCCACGACAAAGTCTAAGGAACGGCACCCAAAACCAGAGCCCCGTCCCGAACGCGGTCCTTATTTCAGCGACTTGACTGTACCGCTCTGTCATCTCCCCCCTCGTCAAGCTCCGTGCGCGGGTCCTCGCACTATGTCCAGCGAGACACGGCCGCGCGTAGGCGGCTTCACCCCGTCCACCCTGGGGCTCGCCGAATTATCAGCGTAGGTGGCCGTCACCTGGGCACGGGGAGGCACGGGACGTGGATGAGAAGGGTTGGATTGGGGATGGGAGGCACGGGTGGGAGGACGAGGGCAGGAGTAGGATGAGGATGAGGAGGAGGAGGAGTAATAACGTATAACGCATAAGGAGGAGGAGGACGAAGGGGGAGCTCAGGAGGAGGACGAAGGGGAGGCGGAGGAGGGGGAAGAGCTTGGGCAGGTTGAGGCACGGGAGGCGGCACGTAGAGGAATTTTGCGGATAAGAAGAGGATGGGGTTTCAAGGATGGGGATACGTCTCTCGTCAGTGGCATGACGAGGGAACCGAGAGCCCTGGCCTCGAGGATGCAGCCTTGCAGCTGTGCGCGTCACCTGCGATCTGCTTCTCTCGTGCCTGACCCAACCCTCTGGGTAAATGGGGAGATGGCCCCCTCCATGGCACGATGAGGGGACCATGCATGGTTCCCTGGGCGGCTGGGCGGGCTGGGCGGGCTGGGCGGGGTGGGGGGAGGGGTGCGTGTGTGTGTGGGGGGGGGGGGGCTCCAGGAGGAGGGCGGCCAGGCGGGGTGGGGGGGGCGTCGGGCGCGCACCTGGCCCCTTCGAGGCGCCTCGGCGGCGCGCTGGGAACCTTAACGAATCTTAACAAATCTTAACAAATCTTAGCGAATCTTAACAAATCTTGACAGCAATCTTAACCTGTATTTTGCGTGTTAAGATTATGTGCTGCAATCTTAACCGGTATTTTGTGGGTTAAGAATGAGGCGGGGGAATCTTAACCGGTTTTTTGCGTGTTAAGATTCAAATCTTAACAAATCTTAACAAATCTTAACAAATCTTAGCAGAATCTTGACACGCACATTTTCGGGCGCCAGGGGCCGGCAGGGCGGCGACAGGGGGCCTGGGCGACGGGCGGAGGGCCAGGTGCCGATCCAGGAGGACGGGCGGAGGGCCTGGGCGGAGGACCTGGGCGGAGGAGGGCCTGGGCGGAGGACCTGGCCTGGGGCCTGGGCGACGGGCGGAGGGCCTGGGCGGAGGACGGACGGGGGGTCTGATCCAGGTTTGAGGGTTGACGGGAACGGAGGAGGGGAATGAAATTCGATCATGGCCCGAATACTGTCCATGGAAGTATTTCTCCTTCGTGCTGCGGAGCGCGATGATGCCGCTCACGTGCTTCTCCATGTCCTCCGTGACCGTGTCGAGCTGGGAGGGGAGCCTCGCAACGGCGAGCGCGTAGTCGCCCGTGTACAACTGCTGCGAAGCCGTGTTTAATAGAACAGGGGATGGACAGCGGGCGAGGCGAGAAGCATCTATATATACACATATATTTGTATACATATATATATACATATATATGTGTACATGTGTATATATATATATATATATATATATATAGGGACGGGTTGGGCCAGTGCGATCAACTATTTTTCATCCTTCCCTCCAGCCTGAGACACGCGGTAGAGGGGGAGTGGGCGGGTAGAGTGAGCGGGGCGGGTAGAAGGATGGAGGCTCGATGGGCTTTGGGACATGGTTGAGGCACCCGAAACCTCCTGCAATTGCAGTTGCGAATCACACCAACCTTAGCCAATGCCAAATCCTGAAGCGCGGAGCTCGACTGTATGCAAGCATCAAAATCACAAAAAGAACCTGGACCACACTTGCGTCCATGTTAACGTACAGCTGTGCGAACGTGTTAGTCTGGCATATCTGGTTCAGCATGCTCACCTTCTCCTCGAGCGCCTTGATCTCGGGAGTGTTCTTGAAGCTCGCCTCAAGGGAGGACTCGCGCACAGTCGGGGCGCTGAAGAAGGAACCCGTTTCGTTTGGGAGGGGCTCGGCGTTCCTTGAGTGTTCTACAGCTTGCCTTATGTTTTTTGTTTATGAGGTTTTCCATGGGATATCGAAGTGTAACGTATGGGAAACAGGGGCCTCGTTCCTTATATAAGGTTCTTTAGGTCAACGCCCCGACTGTAACATCGGGCAAAGGGGCCAGTCGTGAGCTAGGGGGGGAAGTATGGCGAGATGAACTGCACGGGCGAATGACGAGAGGATGAAGGGGAAGCATGGGGTGGGAGGGCGGAGGCCCGTAGTTCCCACGGGGAAAGGGCAATTCGTTCGTTAGTGTAGTTCCCCGCGCTGCCCATTGTGAGTTCGTGCTGACGAGGTCTAGCACCGCCTTCCCTGCCGACAGCTGCTTGCGGAACTGCAGCGCACTCTCGGAAGCAGCCTCCTCGTCCTCCCGCAGCTTCTTCGCATCCTCTGACTCATCTTTCCTTGCTTTCTTACCGCCCCCTGTCCTCGCAGGCGCAGGCTGCCCGCGCTTCCTGATCTTCTTGCCCGTGCTGGGCGCGTCTCCTGTCTTCGCCTTGCTTGTTGGCGTCTCAGCCGCGCCTGCTGCCGTCGGCAACACGACTGCCGCCGCAGCCGTTGCCGCTCCTGGTGCCGCGCCAGCCGCTCCTGGTGCCGCCCCTGCCGCCGCCGCTCCTGCCGCTCCCGGTGCCGCCCCTGCCGATGCCTCGCCAGCCGCTCCTGGTGCAGCCCTTGCCGCGCCTGCCGCTCCTGGTGCCGCCCCTGCCGATGCTGCGCTCGCAGCTCCTGGCGCCGCCTCTGCCGAGGGCTGGGCCGCTCCTGGCACCGCCTCTGCCGAGGGCTCGCCAGCCGCTCCTGGTGCCGCCCCTGCCGATGATGCGCTCGCCGCTCCTGGTGCCACATCTGCCGATGCTGCGCTCGCCGCTCCTGGTGCCGCCTCTGCCGAGGGCTGCGCCGCTCCTGGTACCGCCTCTGCCGATGTTGCGCTCGCCGCTCCTGGTGCCGCCTCTGCCGAAAGCTGCGCGCCCGCCGCTGCTGGCGCCGCCTCTGCCGAATGCTGTGCGCCCGCCGCCAGCGCCGCCCTTGTCGTAAGCTGCGCGCCCAGCTCGGATGCCGCCACCTCGGAATACGACATGCTGCCTCACCCTCCTCATCCAACTCCTCCGCCTCCTCTCCCACCCCCCCCCTCATCCTGACGCTCCTCACAATTCTCCTCCTCGTATTCATCCTCATCTTGATTCGTCCTCCACGTTGTCCCGTCGGGTTTCGGGCTTCGGGTGCTCGATCGGTCGGTGTCTCTCCGCCGCGCGTTGTCTCTCACCCTTGTTAGTTTTTTTTCGGGCCCGCAGTCGCCCCCCCCGCTCCTGCAACGTTTTGGGGTTAGCCTTCATTTGTTCTACTCCTCCCCTTCCTCTTGCTCCGCCCCCCCTTCCCCCTTGCCCCCTTTCGTGGCCCAACACCTGCAGAGACGCTGCAGTCTTGCTCTTGCGCGCTACCTCCTGCTCTCGAATGCTCCAGCGCGTCTGGAACGTGTGTTCGAAGCCCCTCTTCTTGTAGAGGAATTCGATCCGCTTCGTCATGTCGTTGTACTGGAACCTTGCTACGACGGTGCGGTCACAGCGAGAGGGATATAGGGAGAGCGAGGGAGAGGGGCATGTAAGAGAGGGGGGAAGGAGGGAGGGAATTGTGGAGAGAGGGGGGAAAGAGAGAGAGAGAGAGAGAGAGAGAGAGAGAGAGAGAGAGAGATGGAGAGAGAGAGAGAGCGACAGCGAGAGAGATCGAACATTAGATGTATACATGCCTTTAGAGATGAGGGGGGAGGGGGGATGAGGAGAGGGAGAGGAGATGGCGGGAACGAGGGCGAGGGGGGAGGAGAGAACGCGAGGGGGAGAATGAGATAGGAGGGAGGAAGGAAGAGGAGCGACGGCACTGAGTGAGGGCAAGGAAACGGGGAGGCAGGACGGAGGGGGAGTGAAGACAACACGCCCCGTTCGCCCTGCCCCGTTCGTGTCCCATTGCACCAGCCCAGCTTGGTGGCGGCGGCGCAATAGTTGATGGCCCCTTGCACCGCCGCCGCAGATTTGCGGCCTCCTTCCTTATAAGAAGGCGCCCGATCACACACACGGGGCAACGGGTTGGGCGGGGGAGAGGCTGGTCGGGACTGGTGGTCGAGAAGATAGGAGTGCGGGAAGGTCGAGAACTCGTGAACTCATGTTCACGACCCCATCCATGCTAATTTGATGTATCAGGGAGGGGTCTAGGGGCGAGTTGACTAATTCATCCATGGGAGCAGTTGCTCTGACGATGTCTAGCCGCACACAGGCGGGATAAGGGGTCGGGCGGGGAAGAGGTTAGTCAGGACTGGTGGTCGAGAGGATGAGAGTGCGGGAACTTCGGGAACTCGTGAGCTTATGGTCGTGGCCCCCTCCATTCGAACTTGATGTTATAGCAGGGAGGAGGCTGGGGGTTAGCCGACTAGTTAACATATAATGTAAGCAGTTGCTCTGACGATACCTGGCAGATCACACACGGGGGAACGGGTCGGGCGGGGAAGAGGTTGACCAGGATTGGTGATCGAGAATATAGGAGTACGGGGAGTTCGAGAACTCGTGAACTCATCTCTAAGACCCCTCCCTGCGAATTTCGGTAGCAGCAGCATGGAGGGGCCGCATAGGGGTGAGTTCACTAGTTAATGGGGGCAGTTGGCTCTGACTATACAGTCGGGGCCTTGACCTAAGGAACCTAACATAAGGAACGAGGCCTCTTTTTTCCATACGTTAAACTTCGATATCCGATCGAAAACATAAGGAACACCTGAGGCAAGCTGCGAAACACTTAAGGAGCGCGGAGCCCCTCCCCAACGAAAAGGGTTCCTTCTTCAGGGCCCCGATTGTATCTGCCCCCCTTCCTCGCGAATGATCGCGTCCACGTTCATCATCGTGCCCCACTCTCGTTCTGTGTCCGTCTCGATCTTCGCCTTCTCGCGCTTCGCCTGAAGCGGCGGAAGGCACGACAGGAGGAACGAGAGGGGGTGACGGGAGGTGTCTGGAAAGAGGGAGGGAGGGGGGATAAGGGATGTTGGGCGAGACGGAGAAGGAGAACATGAGGAGGATGTTGATGTTATTGATGATGTTGATGCTGATGCTGCTGATGATGATGATGATGATGCTGATGATGATGATGATGCTGCTGATGATGATGATGATGCTGATGATGATGATGAGGGGGAGGAGGATGAGGAGGAGGAGGAGGAGGAGGAGGAGGAGGAGAACCAGGAGGAGGAGGAGGACCGAGGAGGAGGACCAGGAGGAGGAGAAGGAAGAGGGGGAGAATGAGGAGGAGGAGAGACACCAGCAGCGACGACAATAGGAGGAGAGGCGCAGCAGTACCAACGGTGATGGCGGAGGCGAGGATGGCGAGGATGGAAGCGTGAGGAGCGAGAGGTGGAGGCCGAGCAGGAGGAGGAAGGACGAGGGTGTATCACCTTTGCCTCGTTGTACAGTTTGCGCGCCCACTCCTCGCGCTCGATCTTCTTCATGCTCCTGTTCATCTGCTTGTACTTCTGCATGGCGGTCGGAGTCAGATTCCTGGGCGTCGGCCCGCGCCCCGATCGCTGCCGACGCCCGCCCCCCGAACTCCTCCCTTCAGCCGTGTCGCGATCGTCGCCGTCGGATACTATAGATAAGACCGAACACAAGTGTAAGCACGATAACCATGCCACGATGTGGACTATAGTTATCGTTGCTATCGATGTCGTTGTTATCGGTGTCGTCCTCCTCCTCCTCCTCCTCCTCCTCCTCCTCGTCGGTCTTCTCCTCTTCCTCTTCCTCCTCTTTCTCCTCCAACTCCTCCTACTCCTTCTCCTCCTCCTGTTCTGTTGAGATCGTGCCACTGGCAAGCTTGCACTGCCCCCCGATCTCCTGTAAAACTTCATGCCCAGCGAGGAGTTCGCATCGAACTGGAAGTCCTGTTCGAACGCAGCCTGGATCAAGGGGTCGTCGTGGACGAAGTCACCAGAGACCACCTCGCTGGTCACGGCGTCCACGGGGACCTCGCGGGATGACGCTGAGGCAGTGGAGAGAAGGAGGCGGCAACAGGGGAGGAGCCGCCTCCTCCTCGTCCTCCTCATGTGCCTCCTCCTCATGCTATTCCTCCTCCCCTTCCTTCTCCTCCTGGTCCTCCTCCTCCTCCTCCTCCTCCTCCTCCGCCTCCTCCTTGGAATGCCCAACTGTGTTTAGCTCGCCGCCCTCCAGCCTGGGGGCTCCCAGGCGCGGGTAGAGAGCTGAACACATGTTGGGCATTCCGTTGGGCCTGTTTTAGGTTCAGCCCGCTGCGGGTGGACCTCTGCGGTGTGCTGCTTGGCGTTCTCCTCCAGCATCCGCTCGATCGTAGCTGTGTCCTCGCAGGGCGGATAGGGGGGGAAATGAGCGAGGGGGGATGAGAGGAGTGGCTGTGAGGAGGATGGCGGGGAGGAGTGGGAGGAGGGGGAACAAGGGGGAGGGCGTGAAGAGGTACAGATATATATATAGGAGGCATCCTGCAGCACCTCTGCACCGCCCGTGCCAGCCGCCCCCGCCGCCTCCGCAACCTCCACCGCTGCGGCACGTGGACTACCTGTGTTCCACGTGCCTGGCGGGAAGATCGGGACTTGGGGCGGGAGCGGCACAGGCGCCAGCGCGGGCGCATCGCACGGAACTCCTTCGCCAGCCTGAGCGCGCGCGGCACACGGCATGCCCGCAGCAGCCTTCAGCTCGAACAGTTGTTGGGTCAGCAAGCGAATCTGCTCTTCCTGGGAGGCGGGATGAGGGGTGGATGCACGCGGGAGAGGGGGGAGCGGAGTTCTGGGGGGAAAGTTGGGGATCTTGTGAGGGCGGGGGCAGCCGAAACCGTCGAGCCCATCTCAGGAGGCCAGGGCCTCGAGGAGAAGGCGGAGCAGGAGCACCTCCCATCCGCTGCGCCAGGCAGGCGGATGAGAAGGAGGGGAGGAGGAGGATGATGATGAGGAGGAGGAGGAGGAGGAGGAGGAGGTGGAGGCGGAGGCGGAGGCGGATGCGGAGGAGGAGGAAGAGGAGGAGGAGGAGGAGGAGGAGGCGGAGGAGGAGGACGAGGCGAAGCGGGCACAGTTGACCCACAATCCTGTGAGGGCTGCGGCGTGGGCGCGAGCGGCGGCGGCACGGCGTGGCGGCTCTTGTTGGGGACTGGCGGGGGCGGCATCGAGCGCGTCTCATCATCCACCTTCGCCTGCGCCTTCAGCTTCTGCACCTCCTCATCATGCTGTTGGCTGTACGACTGCTCCCAAAGCGGCACCACCTGCTGGTGATGGGCCTGACTGACTTGCTGCTGGCGTTGTGCCTGCTGGGCCTGCTGCTGGTGATGGGTCTGCTGCTGCAGGTGCTGGGCCTGCTGAGCCTGCTGGGCCTGCTGCTGGTGATGGGCCTGCTGATGGTGATGGGTCTGCTGCTGCAGGTGCTGGGCCTGCTGAGCCTGCTGGGCCTGCTGCTGGTGCTGGGCATGCTGCTGGTGCTGGGCCTGCTGCTGGGCCTGCTGCTGGGCCTGCTGCTGGACCTGCGCGACGGCCATCTGGTTCTGCTGGGCCTGTTGGGCCTGCTGCTGCTGGGCCTGCGCGGCTAGCAGCTGGTGCTGCTGGTCCAGCTGCTGCAGGTCCTGCTGGGTCTCGGTCTCGGGCTGGGTATCGGCGTCGATCAACTCTACCTGCGTTGCCTCATCTGCTGCTGGAGCGGCTGTCGGCTCGGCAATGCGGACCCATGACGGGGGGGCGCCCGAATCTGTGACGAACAGGCTGCGGGGGGGGGCCATGTGCGCAGACACCGTCACGCTGCGCCAGATCGCCTAAAAGAAACGCTGAGCCACACAGGCCACGATGTGTCGATTGCAGCCGATGCGCTGCCATGGAACGCCAAATAAGGAACGAAGGGGCTATACTGACCACGGCGGACCTCGGCCACGAATCGGTTCGCCGACCTAGGTCATACGGAACGCGCCGACAACTCGAGCCCCTCCTGATACCAAATCGGTCCTTATTTCTCCATCTTGATTGCATAGCGGTCGGCAGCCATGGCTTTGTGCTCGTCCTCTTCATGCATCCATCTTACCCCCTCTGACGTCTGCCACGATCCTCGTCGTCCCCCTCGTGGTCACCCGTATCGCCCTCCCCTCCCACTATACCTCCTGCTCAGACGAACACGGGGTTAGTCGTGCCTTCGGGTGGCTCTCGAACCAGTGCCGTCCAGCCAGGACCCTACAGTCGGACACGATTGGGCAGGACACGCGAGGGGACACAAGACCCTTCTGAGGGCCACATTGCCGCAGGAATGTAGGAAGCATGGGTCGCGAGGCACAGGACAGAAAGGTACCCTTGATTTAGCAGGGTCGACCTACTAATCTGGGCCGACTGTACATCTATGACTAAGGTAAAGGCCCACCCCGAGCACGGTCCGAGGAGGGAACGCCAGGGAAGTGCGGGCGGGGCGGGCGTGACCATGGGAGAACGGTGAACGATGCGTTTGTTTTTCCCGCACCGAGTGGGCGAGCGCTCCTCGCGTCTCGCCCTGGCTCTATTGCCCAGGCCCCTAGCGCCGAAATATCTCGGGGCTGCTCCTGGCCAAGCTCAGCGGCGTCCAGTCCTTTCCGATGCACCCATCGAGCTGGGGACTGATGCGTGGGAAGTACACCCCACCCGCATCACACGGATGCGCGGTAAGAATGCAAGGGCCTCGGAGGCCCATGTTGGTTGTTCGATGAGGTTGGCCAGCGAACGTCGCCGAGGATGGGCCGAATGGGCAAGGATGCGCGGGTTTATTTGGGATGGTTGTCCATACTACGTTGGTTGACTGCAACGATCGTTGCAGTCAACCAGCATGGGCCATCCTCCGTTCCCTGATCCATCCCTCGAGGGATGGATCAGGGAACGGGGGATGGGCCCACAAGAGGATGAGGAGAATGAGGATGAGGGAAGATGGAAACTGTAGACGGGCAGGAACTAGCGAGCATGAGGAGGAGGAGGAGGAGGAGGAGGGAGATGAGGAGGAGGAGGAATAGGAGGCGGAGGGAGGAGGAGGGGTCTGGGAGGAGGGGTCTGGGAGGAGGTGTCTGGGAGGAGGGGGGAGGAGCTGGCGAAGGAAGAGGCATTCAACCCAATTGTCCTGGTCCTTGGGCGGGCTCCTCCTGCGCTTGCTGGTCTCGACGGGTTCGGGCGCCTTCTCTGGATCAGCTGCGGCGGGTCGCTTGAGCGGTGATGTCGCTATTGAAGCCGCAGGGGATGTCGGGATGGGCGGCGGCTTCACCTGTGGCGTCGACGGGCAGCTCACGTCGGCTGCGGCAGGCCTCTTGAGACTAGCTGCCGCGGGCTTCTTCCTACGCGGAGCGGACGATGAAGATGAGGATGATGGCGAGGAGGAGGAGTACAGGGGGCTCGGCCACAAGAAACCTCCGCAAGAAACCCAACCCTGAAACCAGGCGATTTGTGTAATGAAGATCCAAATTTGCCGATCGAAAGTCACCCAGATCTTATTGGGGACCCATCGAAGTCCAAGACACCCAGGGCACCCTGGCAAAATCCAACTGGTTCCTTGACACGCGCCCCCGCTGTAGGAGGACGGACGTGATATGATACCGAGAACAGGTTGGATGGAGAGGCCGAGGACGAGGGAAGGAGTAGGGAAGACGGGGGCGAGACGCCAGATGAGGAGAAGGAGGAGAAGGAGGAGGAGGCGGAGGAGGAGGAGGAGGACGAGGAGGACGAGGGAGGAGGGAGAGACGTGACGGATATACGATGTTTGTGGCAATTCATGGGAGCCTCCCATCCATCTTGTCGGCTCTGGCGAATCGACGCTAGGCGACGCTACATCGACACTAATCAACGCTAAATCGACGCTGCTCGGCGCTCATCGACGCTAAATCGGCGCCAACACGAATCTGCACTAAAGACGGAACTACGCGGGTCTACAAGACTCCCATGAGTTGCTACGCATGTCCTCGGTGCCGTCGTCTTACTGCGGGCCTTGATGATGTCCTCCTTCATGGCGTCGATCTCCTCCCTGGTGGCGCCTTCGGCCGTGGTGGGGGGGGGTGCAGCCTATCTGCCCTGACTCCAGCCTCCACGCCCTGCAGCACTCCGCCTCAATTCCTTGTATCCTTCCCCCTCACCTCCACCCTCCAGCTAGAGTTGGCATCACGCTGCCCGCCACATCTCCGCTCCTGGGGGGCCACATGCGAACCCTACCCCTCACGATTTCTGATGGGGGGAGGGGGTTCGCGCGGGAGTTCCTGAGCGACGTGAACCCTACCCTTCCCCAAGGAATCGTGGGGGTAGGGAGGGGTAGGGTTCGCGCGTGGCCCCCTAGCTTCCCCGTCGCTCCCCCCCCCCCCCCCCCCCCCCCGAGCCCCCGATGGCCTCCAATATACTTGTCCGCCATGCTGCGCGCGTAATGGAGGCACTGCTCGGGGGAGTCGAACAAGTGGATCATGAGCTGCACCACCTGGGGTACATGCTCTCTCATGCCGCACGTCTCGCGCTCCCCTGGTATCCTATTCCTCCTCCTCCCCCTCCTCCTTCTCGCCCTCATCCTCCTCCACCTCCTCCTCCGCCTCCACCTCTTTCGTCTCCTCCTCCTCCTCCTCCTCCTCCTCCTCCTCAGCCCCTCGCCTTCACCAGCATCGTCGCTCCCGTCAGCCCTCGCATTGTACGTTGTAGTATGCCCCTCCGTTTTCACCTCCGTCCGTTCAACTCCCCTATTATCCGCATCTCTCTCCCCTTTTCCCTTTCCAGCTGGAACCCTAGTACCTGCGGCTTCTCCTCGCGCTCGTCCCTGAGCCTCATGAGAGGATTGCCCCTGTCCATCGACTTGATGATCTTCACGCCCGTGCCAGGGTCCCTCCAGAGGCAGCCACCAACTCCTCAGACGGAGCAGGGAGGATGGGGAGGAGCAGGAGTAGCAGTGCGCTGGGTGTAGGGTGTCTATCCGTTTCGGGCTAAGCTCACCACCCAAATCGATCGGCATACCCTAACTGTTTCACATAAACGTTCAAATACGCGAGCTGCAGTTTGCGATCATTTGGCCGCTGCCCAAGACCCTCCATGGGAGGAGGGTGATGATCAGCATGGAGCACGGCGCACGGGGAGAGGGAGGAGGGAGGAGGAGGAGGAGGAGGAGCACGAGGAGGAGGAAGAGGAGGAGGAGGAGGAGGAGGAGGAGGGGGAGGAGGGGAACGAGGAGGAGGAGGAGGAGGATGAGGAGGAGGAGGAGGAGGGAGACGAGGAGGAGGAGGACCAGCAACAGCAGTAGTATTGTAGCGTGGAGGCTGAGCAGGGATGGGAGGGATGAGGAAGAGGAGTAGGACGACGAGTGGGAGAGGCGACCAGCGGTCCAGCATGCAATATCTTCTGGACGTCTGCGTCCAGGGATGGCGGCTGCGTGGCCGCCTGCACGGGCGGGGGGCTCTCCGTGAGCACTTGGTGCACCTCGCGGCGCATGCCGTCGGGCCACACCGCGACGGCTGGGTCCGTGGACTCCTGGCCGCGCTCGAGCCGCGCCCACTCCTTCTCGCCTCCGCTGGTCTTCCTCCTCCGCGGCTGAGCCACATCTTCTTGGTAGCCGAACTCATACTGCAGCTCCTCTCGCGGACGGGGGTGGGAGGGCGACCGCGACGACAAACGATTTCACTTGATGCAGCGGGCCCCCAAATTGTGGGCCCACCGGGGGCCCGAGGATGGAGGATCCAGTGAGGGAGTGATGGAGCGAGGAGACGTGGGCGGGGCTTCAGTCAGAGGAACTTCTTTACACCTAGTGGGTCATGGGCATACTTTGGGGCAGCCGCAGGGGCGGATGGAGAGGGAGAGAGAGAACGAGAGAGAGAGAGAGAGAAGGGGATGGAGAGAGGATACATATCTTGCAAAGCCTGTATAGAGATAGAAACTATATAGTGGGACGAGCGAGTGGGAGAGAGCGAGGGAACAGAGCGAGGCAGTGAGAGGGACTGATCTCCTTCACTCCAGCTGCAGCTGGCTTCTTCATCACGGGATCCGTCGCGGCTGGTTTCTTCTGCATGGCCTGCGACGCGTCGTCTGCGGCCGCCGCCTCCTCCTCCTCCTCCGCCTCCTCGGCTTTGTCGGCTCGTTCTCCTGCTTCCTCCTCCGCCTCGTCCTCTTCCTCGTCTTCTTCGCCATCCTCCTCCTCCTCCTCCTCCTCCTCCTCCTCCTCGTGTTCGGCTTCTTCCTCCTCGTCTTGGCGCTCGCATCCTTGCGAGTCCTGCGACTTCTTCCTCGCCAGCTCTTTCCTCGTCTTCTTGCTCAGTTCCTCTAGGGCACGGGCGGGGGAAGAAGGGAGCACCTCCTTCGCAACGAAAAGAGGAGGAGGAGGAAGAGGAGGAGGAGGAGGAGGCGGAGAGGAGGAGGAGGAAGAGCAGGAGGAGGATGAGGAGGAGGAGGAGGAGAGGAGGAGGAGGAGGAGGAGGAGGATGAGGAGGAGGAAGACGGAGACGCGATCTCGTCCTCCGCCCATTCTCGTTAAGGGCTTAAAGACGTCTGCCGTCCCTCGACTCGCGCTGGATCGGCCACGATTTGCTCCAATTGTCCCTGGAGGTCTCTGGATTTGATCTGGCTCGATCCCCAAAAATAATTTGGCGAAACGCCGTCGACCCTCCTATTCCTCCCTCCCCTCCCCAGCCAGTCCTTCCTCCCTCCTCCGTCTTCCCCCCGCCACTTCCTATCTCTCCCTCTCATTTCCCCCTCCCTCTCCTCGATTCCCTCGCATCCTCCATCCGCGGCGGCCGTCCTGGCACAGCCGCATGAGCCGCTTCGCGACCTGCTCCTTGAAGTCGCGCAGGTCGCGCTTGCGATTCACAATCTCGCGCGGGTAGGGGAAGGGCTGGGGGAGGGAGGGGACGGACGAGTTGCAGTCACACAGGGGCCACAGAGGGCCATGTCGATACTTTGCGAGCGGGGCGCGGCCAGCGAACGCGGCCAAGGATGCGCCGAAGGGGAAGGATGCAAGGCCAACCTTGGGAAGCCCCTCATCATTCCTTCTCCAACCCCCCTCTCCCCTCCCTCCTCATCCCCCTCCTCCTCCTCCTCCTCGTCGTCGTCCTCCTCCTCTTCCTCCTCCTCCTCCTCCTCCTCCTCCTCCTACTCCTCCTCCTCCTCTCTCCCTCCCCCTCCTTCCTCCGCCGACGCATCACCCCTCCTCCCTCATCACTCCCCTTCCCTCGTCCCCCCTCCCCCTCCATCCCCTTTCCTCCCAGCGTCGACGCCTCACCCCTCCTACCTCACTGCCCACTTCCTCCTCTCACCTCCCTCCATCCCTCCATCCCTGCACCCGTGCCCTCCTGATCATGCTGACCTCCTGCTCCTTGCGTCGCCTGCCACTTCTTCTCGATGGCCACGATCTGGAGCGCGTCCTCAACGGCCCGCTTTTTGAAGAACAAGATGCTGTTCACCTCCCGATCGGGCGGCGAGGGGCCGACGGCGAAGAGCGGCGGGGTGAGGGGTAGGATGAGGAGGAGGGGAGGGGGGAGGGGCAGAATGGGGACGCGGCTCAAGGCTCGGGTGGAGGAGGGGAGGAGGAAGGGTAAGTAGGATGAGGACGATGCTCGGGATCAAGACCACAGGATGGTGACACGTGCAGCATCTGTTCCAACCATCATGTGGTGCTGGGTCCTCGTTTTGAAGAGACAGCGCCCGCGTTCCTTCCTTCCTCCCCCTCTTCCCCCTACTGTCCTGGCATCGTCTCTGTTTCGGCACACCCTCACACCTCTCGTGGCCCCAGAAGGAGCTCCACCGAAGGTCTCAGTGGAGCAGTTCGCATGTGGGCGTCGCGCCCGTTTCGGCGCGCATCAGGCACCGCAGGGAGCTCCACCGAAGGTCCAGGGGCGCAGTTCGCATGTGGACGTGACGCCCGTTTCGGCACATCCCTGACACGATTCGTGGGTAGGTAGCTCCACCGAAGGTCCCAGTGGCACAGTTCGCATGTGGGCGTCACGCCCGTTTCGGCACACCTCTCACATGCTTTGTGGCACGAACCTGCCCACCTCCCCAAAACGGCACACCCCTCACACGTTTTGAGGCACCATAGGAAGTTCCACCGACGACGATCCTCTCAACTGCGGCACTCACGAGGGGGGGGAGAGGAGCGGGGATGGGCCTGCTTGAGATCGTCCAGCAGCCCTTTGTGCTCGACCACCCGAGCGTCGATCGTCTTGTCGTTGAACGCCTGGGATGGGGCAGGATAACGAGGAGAAGTACGAGGTGGAGCGAGAGGCGAGAGCAGAGGGGCAAGGGGTGACAGGAAGAGGGGAGGGAGGAGGAGGAGGGAGGAGGAGTAGGCAGGAGGAGGAGGAGGCAGGAGGAGGATGGGAGGGAGAGGGAGAGGGGGCGGCAGCTCCGCGCTCCTTCCTGTCTCATTCCCCCCTCCACCTCGGCCCTTTTCCCCCTGTCCGCCTGTCCGCCTCCCTTTCCTTTCCCTTTCCTTTCCCTCCTGATTCCCGATTCCCCCTGTCCCCCTGTCCCCCTGTCCCCCTGTTTCCTTTTCCTTTCCTTTCCCCCTGTCCCCCTGTCCGCCTGTCCGCCTCCCTCCTTTCCTTTCCGCCTGCTCCCTCCTGATTCCTTTTCCTCCCTGTCCGCCTTCACGATCGGGGTCTCCGCCGCATGGCGGGAGATGGCGGCCGCGATTGCGGCCGCGTCCCCGAAGGCCGTGGCCTTGGGCATGGGACGGGCCGCTTGGGCCTAAGCGGCGGCGAAGCGAGGAGGGCGCGCGTGGCGCCCCCCTCTCCCTTTTTTCCCCCCCCCCCCCTTCCACTCTCTCTCTCTCTCTTCTCTCTCTCTCTCTCTCTCCTCCTCTCTCTCTCTTCTTCTCCTCTCTTCTCTCTCTCTCTCTCTCCTCCTCCCTCTCCTCCCTCTCGTCCCCTCCTCCTCCTCCTCCTCCTCCTCTCCTCCTCCTCCTCCTCCTCCTCCTCCTCCTCCTCCTCCTCCTCCTCTCCCTCCTCGGGCCTATATATATATATATATATATATATATATGTTGATATATTTTTTTATATATATATATATATAGATATATATATATATATAGGGATATATATAACATGCAATGAATGCACAGAGAGAACATATATGTGTATATAAACATATCATATACAAACAACTATACTTATATATTAGAAAATATTGTCCTGGGACCTAAAACGCAACATCATTTTACGCCCGCGGTTCCCAGGGGTGTAAAACACGTTCGCCGATTGCCGACAGTTGTTGCGTATTCTGGTGCACAGGGGCGCAAAACGAAAATTGGTCCGGGGCGAGGCCGGAAAATTGAAGCCCCCAAAACATTTTTAAGGCCGGGGCTTAAAATTTAAGGTTGGCGACCCTCTGGGGTTTATGGGTGGTCTGGTCTACTTTTTGGCAGGGTCTGGTCTACTTTTTGGCAGGGTCTGGTTTACCTATGGGTGGCCTGGTCTACTTTTTCGGCAGGGTCTGGTTTACTTTTTGGCAGGGTCTGGTTTACTTATGGGTGGTCTGGTCTACTTTTTGGCAGGGTCTGGTCTACTTTTCGGCAGGGTCTGGTTTACTTATGGGTGGCCTGGCCTACTTGTCGGCAGGGTCTGGTCTACTTTTTGGCAGGGTCTGGTTTACTTATGAGTGGTCTGGCCTACTTGTTTGGCAGGGCCTGGTCTACTTATGGGTTGTCTGGCCTACTTTTTAGGCAGGGTCTGGTCTACTTTTTTTGGCAGGGTCTGGTTTGCCTATGGGTGGCCTGGTCTACTTTTTGGCAGGGTCTGGTCTACTTTTTGGCAGGGTCAGGATTACCTATGGGTGGTCTGGTCTACTTTTTGGCAGGGTCTGGTTTACTTTTTGGCAGGGCCCGGTCTACTTTTTAGCAGTCTGGCCTGCTTCTTCGCAGGGTCTGTGCGACGTGGCTGTCATTGATAGCTTCTCTGGCATGAGCGACGGCGCAGCGTGGGGGTGGGGGGGCGGGGGATGGGGGAGGAAGAGGCGGAGGTGGAGGAGGAGGAGGAGGAGGAGGAGGCGGAAGAGGAAGAGGAGGAGGAGGAGGAGGAGGAGGAGGAGGGGGAGGAGGAGGAGGAGGAGGACGAGGAGGAGGAGGAGGAGGAGGGGGAGGAGGAGCAGGGAGGAGGGGCAGGGGGAGGGGGGGGCGGATGAGCAGGAGGGCGATGAGGAGGGATGGGGGGCGGAGGACGGAGAGAAGTTTCACGGAACAAATGACTCCCTCTGGGGACCTGGTCGACATCCAGGAGCACGACGACGAGGACTAGCAGGGGCGGGGGGGGCAGAGACGGGAGGGAGGGGCCGAGTAGAGCCGGGGGCAGGGACAGGGCGGGAGAGCGATGCAGGAGCGACGTCCCACGGTGGACAGGCCAGGCGGTCCTGTTCTGGTGTCCTCAAGTTTTCCCCTGGACGTCGAGCCTCACTCCCGCCAGAGGCTGGGTTTTGCTGCGCCCTTGTGCTCGCGAGGGTGCAGGATTAGCAGCAGGAGCAGGGGGGAGACTGAGGACTAATGCAGCAGGGAGCGGAGGGGAGGGCGACAATGAGGAGGGAAGCTGTTTCCAAGATTGTTTCGGCTTCGCTCGGACGCGGAATCTGCAGTTCCGCTGTAAAAAATCTGGCATTGGCACCGAAGCTGGGCGCGAGGCTACTCCCGCCAGAGGCTGGGCTCGGCACCGCAGGCGCCGAGGGCAAGTGCTCACCGCCGCCCGCGTTTCCCCGGGTTCGAGGGCAAGCCGTACTTGCCCCCCTCCTGGTGGCGCAACGCCTTCGCGTTGCGCCTGGGGACTCCCGCCGCGGACTGCGAGGTCGAATGCTTGCGCTTCTGGATCCACGCAGGCAGGCTCAGGCAAGCGCGGTAGATGTCGTAGCATGAGCACAAGTGTTTCCCGAACCAGAAGAGTTCGGCCAGCGCGATGAATTGGCCACTGCGGATCTGCCAGTTCCCGAAGGCTGGGTCGCTCCTCATCAAGCCAGTCTCGCCGCCGTCCTTCATCATGATCCAGTCCAGGTCTTGGATGGTCAAGTTTCCTTTGTGGGTGGATAGCCACGAGTACGTGTCCCAGCCGCGCGAAAATTGGTAGTGCCAGTAGCAAGGTTGAAGGATGCTCCCGCCAGAGGCTGGGAATGGCTCCCACCCCGCCCGCACAAGCCTGGCCTCGCCATCGCGCAGTGCCAGAATGTGCTTCACGTAGTCGCGCGTATCGCGCAGGCGAAAGTCCTCAGTCGTGGCGACGGATTCTCTCCAACGGTGCCGCCCCCTGCCCCTCCCCCTCCTCGCCCTCCCCCCTTCCCTCCCCTTCCCCCATCCTCGTCCTCTCCCTCCTCCTTCGCCGACTCCCTACCGCGTGGAGGGAAGGGAGATGGGTGGAGAGGACGTGGCTGGGGGTCGACTGGGCTTCGGCATCGTCGGAGACAACCCCCGCCATTCCTGCTTGAGCTGCTCCCAGGCGTCGCGCTGGAGCACCCACCACCCGCCAGAGGCCGGGGACAAGTCCGGCCACTCCTCGACGAAGGTGAGCCATTCATCCTCGTCCATCTTGTTTGTCAGCAAACGCATGTAGTGCATCTTCCTGCTGGCGATGGCCTTGGCGACATCCTCGTTGGCGCCGAAGCGCATGGTGTTCTTGGAAGGGATTCCAGCGATGAACTCCGGAGCGTCCGGGATCGGGTCCGCGCACTCCAGCAACTCACCGAGGAGAAGCGCCCGACGCTCGTCGCGAGCTCTCGCCAGTTGCGGAGCCTCTCGAGGCATGCGCTCACGCAGGCTGACCCTTCCCTGCCAGTACTCGCCGAAGTGCACCTGCCGCTCACTGGTGCGCACGATCTGGCGCAGCCGCTCCTTCTGGTCCTCCGACAGGCGCTCCAGTTTCTTGGCGGACACGTGCACGGTGAGGTCGACCTCGCCGTCCGCCCCGCCAGAGGCTGGGTCGCGTGCACGTTGAGGCCCCGGTCGGGACCTCGAGCGGCGACGCACCCTGTGCTGCGGTTCAGCCGGGGGGGCCTGCTCCGGCGCGGGCTCGGCGTTGACGTCCTGCTCCTCCCCTCCAGACGACAAGCTGTCATCGATACCCTGCACTTCAGCCGTTTCCTCCGCTCCCACCTGGTCGTCCGCGAGGTTGTCCCGGCGCTCGGCGCCGCCGCTCGGCGCAGGCAGCAACGCGGAGGCCACTCCGGTCGCGTCGGCGGGCGCCCCGAGCGCCGCCGCGGGCGCCCCCGCCAAAGGCACCTGCAGGGGCGTCGCCGCCAGAGGCTGAGGCGGTGGAGCAGAGGCTGACGTGCGCGCCGGCGCGGGCTCGGTGGCGCACGCCAGGGGCGGCGGAACAGACGTGCTCGCCGGAGCTGCCTGCGGCGCCAACGCGGAGGCGCGCGCTGCGTCTCCCGCCCGAGGCTGGGGCAACGACGCGGAGGCCGCTCCGGTCGCGTCGGCGGGCGCCCCCACCGCGGCCGCGGGCGCTTCCGCCAAAGGCAGCTGCAGGGGCCTCGCCGCCAGAGGCTGAGGCGGTGGAGCAGAGGCTGACGTGCGCGCCGGCGCGGGCTCGGTGGCGCACGGCAGGGGCGGCGGAACAGACGTGCTCGCCATAGCTGCCTGCGGCGCCAGCGCGGATGCGCGCGCTGCGTCTCCCGCCGGAGGCTGGGACAACGACGCGGCCGCCGGGGAAGCAACGGGCGCCACGCTGCCGCTTCCGGAGGCGCTCGCGGAAGCGCTCGGCGGCAACATGGCCGGGCGGGCGGCGACATGGCAGGGCTCCGTGGGAGCGGAAAAGCCGGGCGGCCAGATCCGGCCGGCTTCGGCGACATCCCAAAATATCGCCTCCGCCTGGACGAGGTTCTCCTCCGTTGCGGAACCCCCCGCAAGGAGCCACCACATCGCCGCGAGCGGATCTTTGATCGTGTTGGTGCTCCACCCACAAGTGAACTTCGCGCCAGAGGCTGCGAGCGTCACTGCCAAATCCCAGGGGGACTGGTGGTACTTGACTCCCGGCCCATCTCGGTCTGAAAGCTAAAAAAACAAAAAAAAAAAAAAAAAAAAAAAAAAAAGAAAAAAAAAAAAAAGAAAAGAAAAAAAAAACTAAAAAAAAAAAAAAAAAAAAAAAAACAAACAAAAAAAATAAAAAAACAAAAAAAAAATAAATAAGGAAGAAAGAAAAAAAAAAAAAAAAAAAAAAAAAAAAAAAAAAAAAAAGAAAAAAAAAAAAAAAAAAAAGAAAAAAAAAAAAAAAAAAAAAAAAATAAAAAAAAAAAAAAAAAAAAAGAAAAGAAAAAAAAAAAAAAAAAAAAAAAAAAAACAAAAAACAAAGAAAAATAAAATAATAAAAAAAACAAAAACAAAACAACAAGAAAAAAAAAAAAATAAAAAAAAAAAAAAAAAATAAAAAAAAACAAAAAAAAAAAAAAAAAAAGCGCCGAGGGTGCAGGGACTTGTCCACCTTGTGCTGCGTGACGGTGGATACGAGCGGGTGGCTCTCCAAGAGGGCCGCGATCCGATGGATGTTTGTGTAGTGCTCCATCAAAACGCCATCCTTGACTCTGGTCTCCAAGCCCGCCTGGGATTCTGCTCCCTTCGGAGGGGGTGTCCCGCCAGAGGCTGGGGCCCTCACGAGGAAAGGAACGAGCAGCCACGCTTGAACACCGCCTGCCGGCTGCTTCACAGTGTAGTAGTGCCACGGACGTTGTGCGCTCTTCTTCGGTTTCTCACTTGTATACCCAGACACAATGGGCTCGGTGGCTCGGAGAGGATGGTCGTGGCGCCAATCCCGCAAATATGGCGCCAGCCAATGGGGCTCACTGAGAGGATCCGCGGACATCCCGCGCGCTGCTCGGGCGCTGGGCGCAGGCGCCGGGACTTCGTGAACAGCGGTTGCAGCACGAGCGGCTTGAGCCGAGAGGGCCTTGGAGAGCAGCTGCCACCTGCCCCTCCTTCCTCCACCCTTCCTCTTCAAGATCGGTCCCCGGAGCCCTCCCGAGTCCCAACGCATTGATTTTCCAAGGTGCGCCCATCCGTGGCGACGAGGCCCCCCCGAGGGCCCACTACCGGTGTCTCCAACGGACATCCTGAGAGTATCCTGGTCGTACTCCTCCTCCGCCTCCTCCTCCTACCCGTCCTCCTCCTCCTCGTCCTCCTCCTCCTCCTCCTTCTCCTCCTCCTCCCTCCTCCTCCTCCTCCTCCTCCTCCTCCTCCTCCTCCCCCCCATCGCGTCGACCTGCGGTCCCGCTCCCCCCTCTCCTCCCCCCCCTCCTCCTCCTCCTCCTCCTCCCCCTCCTCCTCCCCCCCCTCCTCCTCCTCCTCCTCCTCCTCCTCCTCCTCCTCCTCCTCCTCCTCCTCCTCCTCCTTTCCGTCCCCCCCCCTTCCCCCGCCCCCCCGCGTGCCAGGCGCGTGCACGCTTACATGGCTGAGATTGTGGGCCCAAACAACCACGCGACTACCATCGGGGTGAGCGACCGAATGGAGCTACAGCAGGCCATCGCATAGCATAGCATCGCGTGGCATAGCACAGCAGAGCACAGCAAATGTCGTTCCGTGTACAACAGCCACGCACGATCACCACGTGGCTCCTACCGAGGTTTTTGGGCGGAACACCACATCTGCAGCATCGCATCCCGTCGCATGGCGTCGCAGACCATAGCCTAGAAGGCGTCAAATAGGAGAGCAGCGCATGGCGTGGCACAGCATAGCGCAGCAACGCATGGCATAGCACGGCGGTATGGCATAACATGTGATACAATAGCAAACCAGCAATGCTTTTCCGGTGCAAGACCACCTCAAAGGTATCCCAGACCCCGCCTAGAAGAGCACCAGAACACCCATCAAATCGCTCAGACCACCAAAAAGCAAACCAGAACGAGCCCACAAGTAAACAAGACCTTCCAGTAAAGCGAGCCAGGCCTCCCACAAGTAGAGCAGAGCCCGCCCAAGAGTAAAGCAGACCGCCCACAAAGGAGACTGGGCCCCGCCCAAATTTGACGAGACATCGAGGCAAAGCAGAACAGACCACACCAGGAGTACGGCAGACCCCGTCCGACAGAAGAGCAAACCCTGGCCGAGTAAGCCAGAACACCCAGAAGTAGATCAGACCCCGCCCAGAAGTATACCAGACCGCCAAAGTGTTGACCCGACCCAGCCCAGAAGGACAGCAGACCTCCTGCAAAAACAAGCCAGGCAACCCAAAAGCAGACCAGACCCCGCCTCATAGTAGACCAGACCACGCCCAACAGTAAACCAGACGACGCCAAAAGTAGAGCAGCCCACCCATCGAAGCACCCCAGACCCTGCCCCACAGTAAGCCAGACCTCCCGGTAGGGCAAGCCACACCACCGAAAAGTAGAGCAGAGCCCGCCCGCAAGTAAGCCAGACCACCCACAAGTAAAGCAGACCCCGCCCAAAAGTAAGCCAAACCAGAAGGAGGAGTAGACCCCACCTAAAAGTAGACGAGACCACCCACAAGTGTATCAGACCCCGCCGAGCAGAACACCAGACCTCCCATCCAAACGCTCACACAGCCGGAAATGAAAGGAAAGCCTACTCAAAAGTACACCAGAACTCCAAGTAAAGCAAGGCAAGCCACCCAAAAGTAGAGCACTATCCGCTCGAAAGTAAACCAGATCACCCAAAAGTACACCCGACGTCGCCCACAAGACGCCCAGACCCCGCACCAAAGTGAACCACACAGCCCACAGGTACACAAGAGCCCGTCCAAAAGAAGAGCAGACACCGGCCGAACGTATACCAAGGCGCCCAAAGGAGACCTGATCCCGCCGAAAAGGACACCAGGCTCCCGAGCAAAGCAGGCTAAGGCGGCCAAGAAAGCAGACCAGACCTGGCCCAAAAGTCACCCGCACCAGAAAGGCCACCGAGCCATGCCGCCCAAAAGTAGAGCAGGCCCCACCCACAAGTAAGCCAAAGCACCACCAAGTAGACCAGACCCCTTCCAAAAGGGTAGCGGGCCCCGCCCACAAATGAAGCAGAGAACCGAAAAGTAAACCAGACCCCGTTCAAAATGACACCAGACCGTCCGAACATGTAGACCAGACCCCGCTCATAAGTGGGACGGCGACAAGGATCAGGCACAACGTGGAGGAGGAGGAGGAGCAGCAGCAACAGAAGCAGCAGCAGGCGTCGCAACAGGCAGGCGGGAGGAGGATGAGAAGGAACAAAGGTGGGCGGATGATGGTGGTCGAAGAAGCACATGATGATGAAGGGTGAGTAATGGTGGGGATGATGATGATGGTGATCATCATGATGATCATGATGACGATGATGATGACATTGATGAAAATTATGATGGTGATAATGATGGAGAGGCGCATGAAGACCCGAGGGAAAAAGGCGGGGCCGGTTCTGGAACCGAGGGAAGAAAACGGGGCCGGTTCTGGAACCGAGGGAAGAAAACGGGGCCGGTTCTGGCACCGTTGGAAGAAAACCGGGCCGGTTCTGGAACCGAGGGAAGAAAACGGGGCCGGTTCTGGAACCGAGGGAAGAAAACGGGGCCGGTTCTGGAACCAAGGGAAGAAAACCGGGCCAGTTCTGGAACCGAGGGAAGAAAACCGGCCCGGTTCTGCAACCGAGGGAAGAAAACCGGGCCGGTTCTGGAACCGAGGGAAGACAACCGGGCCAGTTCTGGAACCGACCACAACAAAAGAAAACTTTTTCAAAATCCGGACGTGTTTTCTTCTGACGGGTGCGCAACCGACACAAGAAAAACATACCTGATTTGGTATGTTGTGGTCCAAGTTGTGGACGTCATAAAGAATCAAATACAGCGCCCACAACCTGACACCCAACATGCCAAATCACGTATGTTTTTCTTCACTCGGTTGCGCAACCGAGAGAAGAAAACATGTTCGACCTGTTTGGTGGTCGGTTCCACAACCGACCCGTTTTTCCCTCGGTGCCACAACCGCCCTGGTTTTCTTCCCTCGGTTCCAGAACCGGCCCGGTTTTCCTCCCTCGGTTCCACAACCGGCCGGGTTTTCTTCCCTCGGTCCCAGAACCGGCCCCGTTGTCTTCCCTCGGTTCCAGAACCGGTGCCGTTTTCTTCCCTCGGTTCCAGAACCGGCCCCGTTTTCTTGCCTCGGTTCCAGAACCGGCCCGGTTTTCTTCCCTCGGTTCCAGAACCGGCCCGGTTTTCTTCCCTCGGTTCCAGAACCGGCCCCGTTTTCTTCCCTCGGTTGCAGAACCGGCCCCGTTTTCTTCCCTCGGTTCCAGAACCGGCCCGGTTTTCTTCCCTCGGTTCCAGAACCGGCCCCGTTTTCTTCCCTCGGTTCCAGAACCGGCCCGGTTTTCGTCCCTCGGTTCCAGAACCGGCCCCGTTTTCTTCCCTCGGTTCCAGAACCGGCCCCGTTTTCTTCCCTCGGGTCTTCATGCGCCTCTCCATCTTCATCACCATCATCATCAATAGCACCATCACCGCCAACATCATCATCATCATCGTCATCATCATCATCATCATGATCATCATCACCACCACCATCACTCACCCTTCATCATCATCATGCTCATCATCATCATCACCATCATCTTCATCAATGTCATCATCTTCGTCATAATCATCATCATCACCACCTTACTCTCCGTTCACCATTGTTTCCACTGTTGTGCACACTCGCCGCGCACGTCCGAAGGCGCGTCTGGAAGTTGCCCCATCCAGGCAGGAGAGTGGTCTTGACATCAAAATTTGCCGCGCCTGCGATCTAGCACGCTTACGCGCGCGCCCAGGGGGCCACCCCCGAAACTTCTCTCTCGCTGGAGTAGCGACGCGCTCAAAACGTCGCCACCGTGGGAGGGCCTGGCCGCGCCGGCGGCGCGCCAGAGGCTGCGGCATCTTCCCCCCCGCGAACGCGCGCCTGCGATCTAATTCTCCGCCGAGTCCTCGCTTCCCCCATCGCCCTCCGCCGCGTCCTGGACTGGCTCGAGCATGCGCCGCGCCTCCATCATCGTCCCCGCGAAGTACTTCTCCACTTTCTCGACGAAGGCCTCGTCGCCGCCGAGCATCTTCGCGAAGTTCTTGTCACGCCCCGCCAAGTACATCGCGCATCGGTCCATGGTCGAATCGAGCCACTCCCGGTGCACCTCGTTCGCCGCCGCGCCCTCGTACTCCATCGCGCCAGCGGCTGCGATTGCCAACGCGGCAGACCCCGCCGAGAAGTCAACGATGTGGGTGATGTGGTGGTGCTCGCAGAGACGCTGCCACAAATGCAATGGCTTCACTTCGAGGTGCGAGAAGGGGTGCCCTTTCGATTCGATGTCTTTCTGCGCGCGCTTCCCTCTGACCGCGCCAGCGGCTGCGTTTCCCAGGATTGAAGCCTTCGTCTCGTAAGTCATGCGCGGAAGCTCGCAGTATTGCCGCATAGGCACGCCCGTGTACGTCGTTGCCGCACTCGAAGACTCGCCGCGCGAGTTGAACTCCGCGCGGTCCACTACCTTCATGGCGCCTCTCTTCGGGATCGAGCAGATGGCCACTTCCTTGTTGTTGCACGCGAAAGAAGTCACTCTTCCCGGAACTCTGGGATCCTCTTGCTTGGTCGGCTGCGCGTACACGCACCAGCACTCCGTCAGGGCGTGCGCGCCAGAGGCTGCGAGACTGTCCTCTTTCTCCTCGATCAGCTTGCGGCACGAGCGGCTCCGCCCATCGAGGAAGATCACGATATCGTGAACCGAGCGCTTCTGGCAGACGAAATCCAGCACGCGCCCGAAGCGGTCCGCATCGCAACCGACGGATTCGCCCAAGTTCGCCGCCACCCCGCTCTTGCTCACGTTTGGGGGGAACAGGTCGGCCGCCAGAACGAATGCTCGGACGTCAGTTTTTTTCCTGCCGTACCTGTGTCCGAGACGCATCTCTTCCCAAACCTTCTGCAACTGGGCAGTGCTGTATTCCGCGCCAGACACCCCGCCGACCGACGGCAGCGCAACGAACGAAACGGTCTTCCTGCGCAGAGAGATCAGCAACTCCTGGGTTTTGCGGAGCTCCTCCTGGTCACCATCCTCGAGCTCCGACGCCCCCAAGACCACGCCGGAGGCCGACTTCGCGGCAGGGTCCGCCGGAATGGGGCCTGCCGAGCAAGCTGCGACGAGCGCACGGTACTTGACGCCTATCTCCTTGGCGCTCTCGTTGAAGTACCGGTGCCACAAGAATCCGGGCGCACCTCCCTGCAGGTCCTGGGCGCAAAGCTCCTCGAGCTCCGCGTCGAAATGGCCAGCCCAGACGCCCCGCGCGAAGTCGATGGCCGCCTGCGTCTTCCCGTCCTGGCCCTGCTGGTCGCGGTAGTTGGCCACTGGGACAGCGAATGTGTTTCCGAACCCCCCATCCGGAGTCACGTGTCGGGGTCTCGTCTCGACGAAACTGAGCAGCTAAGCCATCTTCCTCGCCAGTGGCTGAGAAGTGCTTCAAGACGGCAAGCGGCGAGCGAAACATGGAGACTGAAACCGCAATTGCCTTGTCGATCATCGCCGCCTCGTGAAGAATGTACGCCATGAGATCTTGTTTCTTGAAGAGCACGTGCGCCATCGCTGGGGACTTTTTCTCCTGTCCCGTGACCTTGCTCAAGGTCAGGCCCTCCCCCCTAAGGGCGTCGCCGGTCAGTCGGGCCACGCGCAGGCAGTCCATGATGAACACCATCGACTCGCGGGAGGTCGCGTCCTTGTCTGCCTTGGAAGACGCCGCCCTTCCATTGCATAACTGAGCCAACCGCAGCAACAACGTGGGTTCGCGGAGCTCAGGGCAGAAAGCCTCCGACAAAGAGTATGCCACGACGCACGCCTCATCCCCGACGAAAGGCGTCAAGTTTTTCAAGCACTTCGCGTGTGACTCGGCGAGCGGCTTGCCCTTGAACGCGAGCCCGTAGCTCTTGAGGGCCGCGAACAATTTCGGCAGGGACAGGTTGTCGGCCATAGCCTTCTGGCACCTTGTAAGTCGAGCCACTTTCTCCGCCAGCTTCCAAAAGGAATCCGCGCCAGAGGCTGCGGACGCGGTGAACATGGTCTCAGAGAACATCAGCGCGGCCAGCTGGCAAGCGTCCGAATCGGGGCTGAGACGCAGCCTGATTGGCACACTCAGAGCTGCCTCGAACAACTTGAATGCACGCTCAGTGTTGTCGGTGGACAACGCCTCTGCCCTGGCGCCATGCCAAGCCATCGCAAGCGCGTGCCCCGCCAGCATGGGCACGCCCGTTGCCGTGAGTACAGAAGATTCGCCTGCGCCCATGCGCTGCGCCACCTTGGTGTTGACCACTCGCGCGGGGAGCGGCACGTCGAACGAGTAGCGCCGCGACGGCGGGTGGTCGGATGACAGCAAGAGCTTCTCCTCAGACCACATCCCCATGGCGGCATCGAGCTGGCTAATGGTGACGGAGTCGGTCGTGTCGCCGGCGAACGGGTCCAGCATCCAGACTGTCCCCGCAGCCTCGTATTGCCCCGTCTTAGAGAAACTCATCTGCAAGTTGTCGTAGTTCATGACCTCCCGGAACGCCGACAAGTTCGCGCCAGAGGCTGCAGCAGAAATTTGCAGGGGAGGGATGAGCATGACGGAGCCCGGAATTTTGAAGGAAACTTGCGTGCGTCGATCTGTCAGGAACTTCAGGAGAGCCTTGTCGACGTAATCCTTCGCCCCCTTGGCCCAACTACGAAGATGGTCCGTCTGGGCCTTCAGCAACTCCATCTCCAGCAGCCCCGTGACGGCCAGTGGCCCTGGCGGTGAAGGCAACGGCGCAGGCGGCGCATCGGTCGGCTGCTGCGCAGGAGGCCCCTGCGCCGTGCGCGGCTTCTTCGCCGCGGGGCCCCCTCCATCTTTGGGCGCCATGCGCGCGTATGAACGAGGTGGCGCAAGCAGAGGCGCGCGGGCCACGTTGCCAGCGCTGGGCACTTGAACCGATCAGCTGCGATGCGTGGTCTTCTCAAACACACTTTTGGATGCCCAGCCATGCTTGGAAAGGTGGTCTGGTATACTTGTGGTCGGGGTCTGGTTTGCTGCTGGGCGGCCTGGTGTACTCGTGGGCGGGGTATCGTCGACTGGCGAACGGGTGGTGTACGTTTGGGCAGAGTCTGGTCCACTTTTTGGCGGGTTCTATGTATTTTGGGGAATATCATTTCTGGGTGGTCTGGTCAATTTGTAGGTGGTCAGGTCTACTTTTTGGCAGGGTCTGGTCTACTTTTTGGCAGGGTCTGGTTTACCTATGAGTGGTCTGGTCTACTTTTTGGCAGGGTCTGGTCTACTTTTTGGCAGGGTCTGGTTTACTTTCGGGTGGTCTGGTCTACTTTTTGGCAGGGTCTGGTCCACTTTTTGGCAGGGTCTGGTTTACTTCCGGGTGGTCTGGTCTACTTTTGTGCGGGGTCTGGTCTACGTTTTGGCAGGGTCTGGTTTACCTACGAGTGGTCTGGTCTACTTTTTGGCAAGGTCTGGTCTACTTTTTGGCAGGGTCTTGTTCACTTATGGGTGGTCTGGTCTACTTTTTGGCAGGGTCTGGTTTACTTTTCGGCAGGGACTGGTTTACTTACGGGTGGTCTGGTCTACTTTTTGGCAGAGTCTGGTCTGATTTTGGCGGGGCTTTGTTTACTTATGGGTGGTCTGGTCTACTTTCTGGCAGGGTCTGGTTTACTTTTTGGCAGGGTCTGGTTTACCAATGGGTGGTCTGGTCTGCTTTTTGACAAGGTCTGTTGTACTTTTTCGCAGGGTCTGGTTTACTCATGGGTGGTCTGGTCTACTTTTGGGTTGGGTCTGGTCTGGTTTTTGGCAGGTCTGGTTTACTTATGAGTGGTCTGGTCTACTTTTTGGCAGGGCCAGGTCTACTTTTTGGCCGGGTCTGGTTTACTTATGGGTGGTCTGGTCTACTTTTTGGCAGGGTCGGGTCTACTTTTTGGCAGGGTCTGGTCTACTTTTTGGCAGGGTCTGGTTTACTTTTTGGCAGGGTCTGGTCTACTTGTTGGCCGGGTCTGGTATACCTATGGGTGGTCTGGTCTACTTTCTGGCAGGGTCTGGTCTACTTGTTGGCCGGGTCTGGTTTACATATGGGTGGTCTGGTCTACTTTTTCGGCAGGGTCTGGTCTACTTTTTGGGAGGGTCTGGTTTACTTATGGGTGGTCTGGTCTACTTTTTGGCAGGGTCTGGTCTACTTTTTGGCAGGGTCCGGTTCGCCATCGGGTGGTCTGGTTTAATTTTTGGCATGGTCTGGTTTACTTTTTGGCAGGGTCTGGTTTACCTATGGGTCGTCTGGTCTACTTTTTGGCAGGGTCTGGTTTACTTTTGGGCAGGGTCTGGTTTACTTATGAGTGGTCTGGTCTACTTTTTGGCGGGGTCTTGTCTACTTTTTGGCAGGGTCTGGCGTGCTTATGGGTGGTCTGGTCTACTTTTTGGCAGGGTCGGGTCTACTTTTTGGCAGGGTCTGGTCCACTTTTTGGCAGGGTCTGGTTTACCTATGCGTGGTCTGGTCTAATTTTTAGCAGGCTCTGGTCTGCTTTTTTGGCGGGGTATGGTTTACGTTGTCTGCTGGTCTGCTTTTTTGGCAGGGTCTGGTCTACTTTTTGGCAGGGTCTGGTTTACTTTTGGGTGGTCTGGTCTACTTTTTGGCAGGGTCTGGTCTGGTTTTTGGCAGGGTCTGCTTTACTTTTGGGTGGTCGGGTCTGCTCTCTGGCAGGGCCTGGTCTACTTTTCGGCATGGTCTGGTTTACTTATACGTGGTCTGGTCTGCTTTTCGGCAGGTTCCCGTTTACTTGTTTGTAGGGTCTGGTCTGCTTATGGGTGGTCTGGTGTACTTTTTGGCAGGGTCTGGTCTTCTCTTTGGCAGGGTCTGGTTTACTTATGGGTGGTCTGGTGTACTTTTTGGCAGGGTCTGGTCTACTTTTTGGAAGGGTCTGGTCTACTTGCGGGTGGTCTGGTCTACTTTTTGGCAGTGTCTGGTTTACTTTAATGGCCTGCCCCCCACCCCCCCCTCCCGCCCCATCTTTCGACAAGAACCGCGAAACCGTGCGCGGTTCTCCCCTGTGTCTGATTAGGCTGGTCCAAAGCTTCGGTATCATGGCTTGCGCAACCTCCCACCCCTGTTGGCACTGCGCGATGCTACAGATCCCTGACCAGAACAACTCGCCTGGACGTGCTTCCAGGGACACGCGAAACTTTTTTTTTTCTTTTTTTTGTGTTTTGTTTGTTGTTTTCTCTCTCTCTCTCTCTCTCTCTCTCTCTCTCTCTCTCTCTCTCTCTCTCTCTCTCTCTCTCTCTCTCTCTCTCTCTCTCTTTTCCCGGGGGGCTCCTCGGGCGCGCATTGGCATTCCGTCCACGGTCACTGCCTTGGGCCCACCTTCATTCCTCATTTTCCTCGCTGCAGACGCCCATGCGACGACGTCGCGCAGACTCGAGAAACACGCCCCGCCAGCGGCTGGGGGGGGCGCTTCCGACACTGCGAGTTTCGACCCCGCTCTGCGGGCCACGCGCCGCGCCGCCGCCCTCACGTCTGGATGCCCCGCGACGAGGCCTGGCGCGAGATGGATCACCTCCCCGCGCTGGTTTGCTGGAACGTGGCGCATGCGGTGGCCGAGTGGAATTCCATCTGGGTGGCACTGGGCAGAGACAAGGTGTGTCTTCGTAACGACGTCGAGGCCCAGCGACGCGATGTAAAAGTAAGAGACGGTCAGGTCCGCGCTGGCTGCTATCGCATCCAAGTCGTGGAGGAACGAAAAGTCTGGAACGACGACGAGGTCTGCTTCTGCACAACGGTGTCTGCCAGTGACAGTAGCGCAACCTCTCGCAGGGCACGTGTCGGTCGCGCCGCCGAGGCTTGCTACCTTGCTGCACGGCGAGGGCCGCGCCAGAGGCTGCGTCGTCGCACCTCGTCTTGGAGCCAGGTGGACGCCGGGCGGACTCGCGAAGGGCGCCCCTGGACACGCCCGCGCCTGCGTGACGCCTGGTATATTCTTGCGGCTGCGCGCCTGGAACTTACCCATGCCATCGTTCCACAAAGCGCTCGCCTCGGTGCCGGCGCCAGAATGCACCGTGGTCGAAGACTGGCCCCGCGCCCGTCGAAGACGCGCGGCAGCCACGGCCAGGCGGGCGGCCCCAAGAACGGCCCGAACACGTCCTCGAACAAGCCCGGGCGCACCGCGCCTCTTTAACTTGGCCGCCGCAGTAGCGTGAGGATTGTAATGCCCATGCGATGGCCGAACAGTTCCAGCCAGAGGCTGGCGCATTCCCTGGAGAAGGACGTCAGGCCCAGTCCAGAGCGAGCTGCGCCTTCGTCGAAATCAGCCGCCGTCTTCGGCCCGTTCAACTTCACGATTAAGCCGTCGTCGTGGAAGGCGATATCATCGGTGCGGTGCTCTACCCGTTGGTCCCGAAATCTGGCCAAGTCGCGTTCGACGGTGCACTCCCCGTCTTCAATCGAGATGTAGAAACGCACCAGGCGGCAGAGCACGCGAGAAGACCCTCGGAGACGCCTCGGGCAAGCCGCCTCCCAAAAGTCATCGTCGAGCACGCGAGCCCACGCCTGCTGGTTAGTTGCCCCCGCCAGTGGCTGGGATGGCTCCATCTGTTCCATCATGTAGGGAAGCACGCCGTCGCACTGTCGCATCGCCGCCTGCTCGTCGCAACCGAGCAGGGCCGCCAGCTGGCGCGCGCCCCGCAACAGGAACCGCCGCACTTCAACATCAGGCACTGGGCCGAAACCTTTCTGCACGAGACGCCGGTCAAACATCGCCAGCGCCGAGCGGACGTCAGTCCGCGGGAAGTCCTGGAGCAAGCGCTCTTTTGTCAATCCCGCCACGTTCTGCATTCGGTGGAGGAGCTCCTCCTTGTGCGCCGCTGCTGGTTCCCCCCATGGCATCACGGGGTCGCCGTCTGCGTAGAACACATAGTTGGTGCGGAGATTGCGCATTACCGTCTCTGTGATAAAGCCCGCCTCATGCCCTACCGCGCGGAGCCGCGGCGGCAGCGGCTCCTCGGCAGCTGGGGCGGTCACGCCAGAGGCTGCGGCTGCCGCGGGGGGGCGGGCGGCCTGGAGAACCGTCTGGAAGACACGCCCTTGCATGAAGACCGCGTCCAACGTCTCGACCATGCAGTCGATCTCAGAACGCGACTTCGCAATGTCGTGGCTGGCGACGTCGAAGAGCCGCAAGAACCAGTTGCATATGATCCCCCAATCCGCCGACACACCAACGGCCATACAAAACTTAGTATCGAATTTCCGCAACAGGGCGCCTGCCCGCTCGCGCTGCTCCCGATCGTGGCGACGGTCGGACGCGATGTACGCCAGCAAGGTTGCCACCGGCAGAAGCATGAGAGCGATTTTCAACACGGGGCCCGCCGTCGAGTCGAAGCGTTGCTTGGCGAACGCCAAGCTCCGCACGATTCCCGCCAGGGGCTGGGGCCCTCCAGGGAGTCCAGGCACCGCCACTGCATGCACGTTGTCCTCCTGGATGGCCACCAGAAGGTTGTGCCACTTGGTAGAATTCATCAGGTCAGGAACCAGCGCATGCCGATCATCGAACAGCTCCTTCCATACCTGCCCAAACACGTCGTCGCAGTGCATCGACTTGCAGGCAATGCGAATGGCGTGAGCTGGGTCGCGAATCACGATTAACAAGTTAGGGAACAGATCGCGAGCAGCGAGAAAGACTGAACGCCGCTCCTTGGACGCGCCATCGGCAGCAAAACTGGTGACTGTTCCCAGCACGTGCGCTTTCAGTTTCTGGTCGCACGCCAGCGGCTGCGCTCCCCTGTGGCCTTTTATTTTGCCGAGCGGCGTACAGAATTTCGTAAGAAAGTCATCGAGCTGCTTAACCGCAGTGACAGCGTGGTCATCCTCGAAGTCGGACGCGTGTTTTTTCGAGCAGTCGAGGAGGCCTAACACGCCGGACGCGCAAAATCCTGAAGCGCCAACGTTCCCCACGTGGAGGCCCGCGCCGCTGTTTCGCGAAGAAGGGAGGTCGGGCGCGCCAGAGGCTGCGGTGCAGGCGGCAATCGGGAGGTCGACGCGAAACCGCACGATCTTCCGGTACTTCGACTCATCTATGGCCAAAGAGATGGAAGTCGCCTGGAGCAGCGTTTTGCTGATCCTTCTCCTCAGGACTTCCGCCATCACTTGGAGTTGTCGGCGCTGGCGTTTCCGCATTCTGTTCGCCTGCGTCGCCGCCGGATCAGGCGCGCGGCTTCTCTTATCGCTGACGCGAGCGGCCTTCCGGAGAGAGACTCCTTCTGATAGCACCGCC
>CAUYUJ010005584.1:0-2500 GCA_963575745.1 Prorocentrum cordatum
TTGGGAGTTTGGATGGAGGGTTGCTTCCAACATCGTTGGTGACTCTTGGGTTCACACTGGTCTTCCTCCTCCTCCTCGTCCTCCTCGTCCTCCTCCTCCTCCTCCTGCTCCTGCTCCTGCTCCTCCTCCTCCTCCTGTTCCTGCTCCTGCTGCTGTTCCTCCTCCTCCTCCTCCTCCTCCTCCTCCTCCTCCTCCTCGTCCCCCTCCCTCCAGTGCCGCCCCCGGCCGGCCTTGCAGTCCACGTGGCCCTCGTCTTTGGCGCAGGTGCCGACGCACGCTGGCCGCGGCGGGGGCGGGAGAGGGCGCGCGCTGCGGAGCCCCGCGGGCCGGAGGGCGAGGGGGGAGGGAGGAGGAGGAGGACGACGACGACGAGGACGAGGAGGACGAGGAGGGAGGAGGAGGGAGGAGGAGCAGACAGGAGGAGGAGGAAGAGGAGGAGAAGAAAGAGAAATAGGAATAGGATGGGGATGATGATGATGATGATGATGATGATGATGATGATGATGATGATGATGATGATGATGATGATGCTGATGATGCTGATGATCAGGATGACGATGGGTATCTTCCTGCGACAAACCAGAACGACGGCTGTGACAGCCACCTCGATGTGTGCGTTCGGCTGCTCTGCTGCGGGGCCACTTCTCAGTTGGTTGAGCGGCCGAGCCCAACTAGAAACCCAGGGCCAACTCGCCTGCGGAACAGCACAAAATGATGGCCCACCACACTGAACGGGAGCTGACCGCTGAGGGGTCAGACAAGCCACGCGCGCGACGGCCTGTCATCACTACCTCTGGCTCAAAAAATTGGGTGAACTCACCCGCGGATGGCTCGCACACCCCGACGGGCAGCAGGAAGTACAAGAGGAAGAAAAGTTAGCCACTGCAGACCACGTAGCATCGGTTGCAGGAGCGGCATCATATCCGCAAACTGGGCTGCATGCTCGGGCGACCCCTAGAGGTGTCCCAAACCAAAACCGCAAAGCTGCTGAATCTGCTGCCACCAATACCGGTGTTGCACTCAGCACCCACAGCGAACGACTTGAGAAAGTATCCGTAAGGAGTGCCGATCAGGAGCGTTCAGCAAAGTACTACAATGACAATATGTGGAGATACCTGAAACGAGTCTGCCTGCTGTCGACGCCGGCGAAGGGAAGGACGAACAATGTAACCCTCACCCGACTCCGAATCTCCAGGGAACACTGCACCTTCGACTCAATCAAGCTGCTGGAGAACGTCCCAGACGCACTGAATCCTCTCCTTCTTGCCGCGGTGGGGCTCGTCATCAGAACTGCCCTTGAGAAATGCATTGAGCTGTTTGACAACACCGGGATTCGAAGACCACGACTTGGTGAGGAATTCGCTCAGTCCCTTGAAACTGCCTGTTTTCCAATTTGGCACCCCACGTTGTTTTGATGATGCACTTCTGCGACGCCGAGAGGACGCCGCCCAAGCCCTGGCCGCCCTTGGCAGGGGCATCAGGCGGCGGCTGAGGCGGGAAAGCCGGCGGTGAGGATGTGCCCGCAGAAGCCGACCCACTCGGACCTGCTGGAACCGCTATCGCTGAGAGAGCCCGGTTGAGCTGGGAGCCCACGACGTTCGCCGAGATCTCGCCCTGACGCCTCAACTCCTCGTCGCGCGACTCCGCTTGCTTCCACTCCTGAAAGCGGGCTAACTACGGGCTCCTCCTGGCAAGGAGGCGATCTGCACAACGGACCTCCTGTTCCCAATCGGGCGAGTCGTCGCGGCGACGGCGGTCGCGATGGCGGCCCCGGCGACCGCGATCATCTCCACGGCCCCTACGGTCACCGCGGCGGCCCCCATGATCATTCCACCCGCGAGTCTACTCGTGGGGCCGGCCGCCGTAGCCGTTACCTTTGCTGGCGCCATTGCCAATGGCTTTGCCACCGTCGCCCTCGCCGCCACCTCTGCCCATCGGGAAGGGCCGACGTCGTCGGGCGCGAACGGCGCGCCGCGTGTGAGAAAGCCGCGACCGACGAGCACTGGGCACAGATGGCGACGGTGGCAAGGATTGATTAAACTTGGTAATAAAACCCATGGGATATAAAAGCTTCAGAAGCTCGACAGCGCACTCCACGATAACGATCGACATCAGAGCCCGAGATAAGCAAGACGAGCGAGCGGAAGCCAGTTTACTGAGTAGCGGAGCTCGGGCACGCGCGAACGGGCACGGTAGACGGCCAAGCCAAATCATAATGACACTACGATGGCACTCCGAGGCCCGCTAGATCCAGAGCCGTCGTTGGTTTTTTCGAACCCAGCTTAGCGACCTCGAGTAAAGCCGAAACTCGAGACTTACCCAATCAAATACTTCCCCATCAGGAATTAGACACCCCGGCGAATATTGCGTCGGACACCCAGTAGACCGAAATACCGCAGACACAGGTCCAGCAAGCATATACTCCGCAAAAAGCTGCATGCACGTTGAGCAATGACAGAGACCAGGAGGATATGAAATCATCCACAGACCTGCGCCATGT
>CAUYUJ010005584.1:7500-12500 GCA_963575745.1 Prorocentrum cordatum
ATGCCCCGCGGCGGAAAACGGAGCGCATCACGACTGTGAGGCACAAGTACAGAGCACAACGCGACGGTGAAGCAGAAAACACAGCGCCCGACTGTGAAGCACACGAGACGCTCACACCACTTCGAGCCCTCTGCCAAGAGACGCGAGTCACGGCTGAACGCAACACTTCAGCATTAATCGGGGATGGACAGACCTCCCTTTAGTAAAACGTGGTTTAGTGAAAACGACCTGAGGCCCAGACCTGGCGGGCGCAAGCCTGGAAAATAACGGCCACGGCGCCCTCTCGAAAACCGAAAACGGACAATTCACTAATCGACGTGTCACTGTTGGGGGTTCTGTCCACCCCCGAATTAATCGGCCACCACCCCTGAGCGCCGCTGCGACAACGAGCGCGCGGGCAGACGCCCGAGCTGGCATGGCCTGGGCCTGCGGAATGGGCGGGGCAGTGGAATTTTGCGGGCCCTCTGACGGTCCTCGCCGCGTTAGCCGCCGAGGATTGATGATGATGATGATGATGATGATGATGATGATGATGATGATGATGATGATGTTGATGATGATGATGATGATGACGATGATGATGACGACGACGATGATGATGATGATGACAATGATGGTGGTGATGATGATGATGATGATGATGATGATGATGATGATGCTCACGTTGACGATGACGATAACGCCGCCGACGACGATGATGCTGCTGATGATGCTGCTGATGATGATGCTGATGATGAAGACGAGGACGAGGACGAGGACGATGATGATGTTTCGAAGATACTTCGAAGATGCTTCGAAAATGCTTCGACGAGGCCAATGTTTAGCGATTATCCTGGGGACGAGCAAAAATACGAATGGCACGTGCACGCATTGCACCAGCCGATTTCCTCAATTCTCTGAGGGATACGCAGAGATCCGCCGACCCAGTCGGCGTGTGTGAGAGGCCCTTCGACGCGAGGCCCGCCCAACCCAAACTGAAGTACGCAAGCCTCTTTGAATCGTCGTCGTCGTCGTCGTCGTCGTCGTCGTCGTCGTCGTCGTCGTCGTCGTCGTCGTAAGGGAGATCGAACAAACAAGGGGGATCGAACAATGTCGTAATTACGTCGAAGAGGAGCCCCCTCCCTCTGTTAGGGGGGGGTCCCAGGGGCTGTATCCAGGGGGTCCCAAGGGGGGTCCCCTGAGGGATACCGGGGAGGGGCCCTGGGGGGGAGCCCGGGGGGTCCGGCGAGGTCCCGGGGGTCGTGCCCTTGCGGCGAAAGCGGACAGGGGTGGGCTCCCTCACGGCAAGGGAGCTGCTGGACCCCCCCCCCCCGCCTCCGCCCCGGCTCCAGCCCCTGCCCTGGCCCCCGAATGTGCACGGCGCTGAAGCGAGAGCCACATGTTGAAAACGGCCCACCCCCAGTCCGCGAAGCTCTTGCAAATGATTTAAGCCGATGTGCGCGGCGCTAAGGCGAGAGCCACAGTTTGGAAGCGGCCCGCACTCCATCTGTGAAACTGTTGCCAAGTTGTTTTTTAAGCTTCAAGATCATAAATGGCCAGGGTGTCTGAAGCGAAACGCCTGGCCCGCCTTTTCGACCGGCCTCGGGGCGCGACAGGGACGGGTTATTCAATTTTACGGAACCTGGATGGAGGAGGAGGAGGAGGAGGAGAAGGAAAAGGAAAAGGAGGAGGAGAAGGAGCGAGGAGCGAGAAACGAGGAGGAGGAGGAGGATGAAGAGGAGGAGGAGGAGGAGGAGGAAGATGAAGAGGAGGAGCAGGAGGAGGAGCAGGAGGAGGAGCAGGAGGAGCAGGAGCAGGAAGGGAGACCGAGGAAGAGATGCAGGGACCGTCCCCCCCTTGCCTCCCAGGGTCTCGTTGTGCGCGGTGGCCATCGCCGCCTGGTAAGCGGGCGTTCCCTTGAAAAAAAAGTGGAAAATAGAAACCAGAAAAAAAAAAAAACAATAAAAAAAAGAAAAAAAAAAAAAAAAAAAAAAAAAAAAAAAAAAATAAGAAAAAAAAAAAAATGAAAAAATTGAAAAAAAAAAAAAACAAAAACAAAAAAAAAAAAAAAAAGAAAAAGAAAAAACCAAAAAATAACAAAAAAAAAAAAAAAAATGAAAATAGAACAAAAAAAAAGAAAGAAAAAAAACAAAAAAAAAAAAAGCAACCCGCTCGCGCCTCGAGGGCCCTTCTCCTGCCGGCGGGGCGCTCTTTCTCCACTCCGCGCAAGAGACGGAGGGATGGGGGGCTGATGAGAAGGAGGCAGGAGGGAGGAGGACGAGGCGGAGAACAGGGGGGCACTCTTCCTACTCATGCCTGACCTCCTCCTCCGCCTCCGCCTCCTCCTCCTCCCTCTCCTCCTCCTCCTCCTTCTCCTCCTCCTCCACCTCCTCCTCCTCCTCCTCCTCCCTTTCCTCCTCCTCCTCCTCCGTGCAGGCCGGCTCCTGCTCAGCACGGTGGCTCGCGCCTGCGACTTCTGCAAGCTCTCCGACCAAGACTTGAGATTTGCGCAGCCACGGCGCGGACAGAGGCAGGTCTTTCTCAGCGCGGGGCTACCGGTGGACACTAGGGGAACAAAAAGTGGCATAAACATAAAAACTCGGAGGTCCGCGCGGATTTCTCGAATCGGCGCTGGGGCCCCCCGGCGGTGCCTCCGGCGCCGCCCATGGCGCGCTCCGCGCGCCAGGGAGGGGGGTCCAGCGCCGATCCGAGAAATCCGCGCGGACCTCCGAGTTTTTATGTGTATGCCACTTCTCTTTTTCTTCCCCTGTTATCCCTCCTCCTCCTCCGCCCCCCTGCGACTCCCAGTGCAATCTGTGCCCACGCGCGCACACACACTTTTTGGCCACAGCGGCCTCGCGCGCAGCGACGACGCGGAGAAGATGTGCGAGCAGTGCGCGCGGCGGCGGGGCCCTCGAGCACCGCGCACCCCCGGAGCACCTACCTCCAGCAGCGCGACGGTGGAGTATAGGCGCGGCGCGGCAACCCGGCAGCCGGCCGCTGCCGCGCCGGCCCCCGGCAGCAGGCCACCCTGCGACCGCTCGGCCAGTCAGCTCAGCCGCGCGTCGGCAGCTCCTCCCTCCCTCCTCCCCCCCTGACGCTGAGAAAAAGCCGGGGCGAGGATACAGTCGGGGCGTTGACCTAAGGAACCCTAAAGAAGGAACGAGGCCCCTTTTTTCCAGAAGTGAACCTTCGATTTCCCATCGAAAACCTAAGGGAAGCCTGAGGCAAGCCGTGAAACACTGAAGGAACGCGGAGCCCCTCCCCAACGAAGAGGGTTCCTTCTTCAGGGCCCCGACTGTACACTCGGGCGAAGATGAGACGGGAAGCTCTGAGACCCGGCGGCTCCGCAGGACGCATCGGGCGCCGCGGCCTTCTCAGAGCGTTGCAGAGCGCTCTGGGAGAGGGTTCCGGCACGCTCTGGAACGGACTCGTCCTCGTCCTGGCCCCGTCCGCCCCACCCCCCTCCCTCCCTCTTCCCTCCCTCCTTCGCCTCCCTCCCTCCCTCTTCCTTCATCCCCGCCTCCTTGGACTTGAGCAGGGACCGACCGTCCTGGCATTCCTATCATCCTACCACGAAATGTTCGTAGAGCCCACAAATGCTGTGAGAACCAAAACCAGTGTTCTTAGAACACAAGCCCGATGTGCCAAATCAAGACAGCCGCAGCCAGAAATGCTCTAAGAACATCTCGTGGAAACCACCAAAGGTTGTTAGAACATTGTTTGGTAGGGGTAAGTCGGGCCTGTCCCCCTACAGGGGTATTTTCGACGAAAAATAAAAAATACACCGAAAATAATCAAAAAATAGTCCAAAAATAGTCTGGGGACTAGTTTTGGAGTATTTTCTGACCTTTTTGGGTCATGTTTGGCTTTTTTTTTTTTTAAATCCCCCTGTAGGGGGACACGCCCGACTTCATGGTAGGCCTATTGGCACGCCGGGACGCTTCGCCGCTGCTTGATGGATGGACGGGCGGACGGGCGACGGGAGGACCTCACCAGCGGCCAGCTGCTGAGGGCTCCTCCTGCCGGCTGGCCTTGCGGCTGACGAGGTTGTTCACGATGAAGTCGCAGCCCGCCTTGATGTCCTCGAGGTAGGCCTCGCCGCGTGGTGCGGTGGGTCTCCTCCTCCTCCTCCTCCTCCTCGTCCTCCTCCTCATCCTCGTCCTTCTTCTCCCCTCCTTTGCCCCCCCCCCTCCTCCTCTCACAAGTTGTCCTCCTCCTGCTCCTCCACAACTCCACCACCATCACCACCACCATCATCATCATCAGCAGCAGCAGCAACATGATTATCCTCGTCGTCGTCGTCAGCTTCACCATCGTGATCATGACCAGGTTCATCGTCATCATCATGATCGTCATCGTGATCAACATCATGATCAACACCCGCATCAGCATCATCACCATCAACAGCATCATCATCGTGACGATCGTGACCACGACTAAGACAATCATCATCTCATCACCATCATCACCAACAACACCAGCAACAACACCAACACTAACAATAACAGCACCGACAACAACAGTCACAACAACAGCAGCAGCAACACTATCACCAGAAACAACAATTACAACAATACCGCCAAGACCACCAACACCACCAACAACGACCGCAACAACAACAACATCACCATCACCATCACCATCACCATCACCAGCATCATCATGATAACCAGGCTCACTATCACCATCAGCATCCTCATCCTCCTCATCTCCACCAACATCATCATCATCATCATCATCATCGCCATCGTCATCCTCATCAGCATCATCATCAGCAGCAACATCAACATCAGCATCGCCACCATCATCATCATCATCATCATCATCATCATCATCATCATCATCATCATCATCATCAGCATCATCATCATCATCATCTTCATCATCATCCTCGTCATCCTCATCAGCATCACCATCATCACCACCATCATCAGCAACAGCATCATCATCACCATCATCATCATCATCATCCTCAGCATCATCATCATCACCACCACCACCACCATCATCATCATCAT
>CAUYUJ010005584.1:17500-21854 GCA_963575745.1 Prorocentrum cordatum
GGGAGGGGGGGGGGAGGAGGAGGGGGGCGGAGGAGGAAGGTAGGAGAAGGGGAGGGGGAGGAGTGGCGGGAGGAGGAGGAGGAGGAGTCGGAGGGAGGAAGAGGCCAGGAGGAGGAGGAGACCGAGGAGGAGGAGGAGGAGGAGGAGGAAGAGGAGGAGGAGGAGGAGGAGGAGGAGGAGGAGGAGGAGGAGGAGGAGGAGGAGGGGGGGGCCACGAAGCGAAGCCCAGACCAGCCCCGACCCCGGCTGTGCGGGATGCATTCGGACGGGGCGTTTTTTTTCCTGCGAGGGATCAACCCCCTTCCCACCTCCCCCCATGTGGGGGTCTCACAAAGAGCCAGGACGTGGCGAGTCCAGAGCTCCAGCAAGGAAAAACCCAGACGAGAACATGAACTAGGGAGGTAATCCGCCTCGTCCTCTCGCTCCCTCCCCCATGGGCGGTCTGAGGGGTGCCTCCCCAGACCCCCGACGTCATGCTTTTTTTTGTTCGCGACGTCGACATCCAGAGGTCTCGACCCATTCCCTGGGACAAGTTTTGCATGCCGAGTCGTTTTTGACGGTCCCGAGGCCCGGCTAGGGCCTCCAGAGGCCAAAAATAGCGAAAAACCTCGCGTCGCGATTATTTCCGTCCTCGAGGGGGTCTGGGTCATCCTCGCCGAGGGGCTAAATACAGTGGGGGCCCGACCACAAGAAACCTTCCACGAGAAACCCAACCCTGAGACCCCAGGACGTCCATGGATTTCTGGCGCGGGAACGACGCGCGTATTCAACAGCAAAGCCATCGGAGCCCAAGAAGCCCAGGGCAACCTGGAGGCGAGCAGGGTGCTTCTGGGCATGGGCCTCCACTGCAAGGCCTCGGGCCTCGCGAGGAGCAACGCGAGGGCCCTGCAGGCTCGCTCACCGAGGACGGGCTGGCTCAGCACACCGGCCGAAGAAAGCCAGAAGGCTACGTACAGAAGAGCCATACCTCATGCGATGACGGAGAAGAGGACGAGCACGAGGATGCCGATGGTGGTGTTGATAATGACGGCGACCATGGCGACAATAGTGGCGACGATGACGATAACGATGACGGTAATGACGACAATGATGATGATGATGATGATGATGATGAGGAGGATGATGATGACGATGAGGATGATGATGATGAGGATGATGATGACGATGATGATGGTGATGATGATGGCGACGAGGACGAGGACGACGATGATGGCCATGATGATGAGGATGGGAAGGATGATTATGTTGACGACGATGATGATGACGATGGCGATGATCACGATGACGAAGACGAGGACAATGATGATGACGACGACGATGATGCTGATAGTAACAATGATGAGGACGATACTGATAATGATAAGGATGGTGATGATGATGACGATGATGATGATGATGATGATGATGATGATGGTGATGGTGGTGATGATGATGGTGATGGTGATGATGATGGTGATGATGTTGATGCTGATGATGATTGTGATGGTGATGGTGATGATGATGTTGATGGTGATGGTGGTGATGATGACGACGACGAGGAGGATGATGATAATGACGCTGCCAATCCTTGTCGATACTTGTACGAAGAAGCCTTTCGCCCCCCCCCCCCCTGCGCGCACTATGCACTACAGGTCCTATGCGCACACACTTGCCAGTTCGAACAGTTGACTCTGCTTCTAGCTAGCCCTGCAAATCGTGATGATGAGACCCCCCCTTACAGACAGGGCCCCGAGATTTGCCCAATCGCGCACGCGAGCCATAAGGTCACATTCAGTCGGGTGACGCGATGACCACTGCCTTTTGGACACCCGAAATGGGTACCGAAAGAATGGGCAACATGCCCAACAACAAATGTTGTCCCGAACCAACAGCGGCCGCTGTTGGGCAGGCGGCCTTCTATCTCAAACGAACACAGGCCGCGGCGGCGCGGACAGCGAGTCCTGTTCAAAATGAACAGGAACTGCTGTTGGGCATCGTACCCATTCTTTCGGTACCCATGTCGGGCGTCCAAATGCCTTACGCTAGCGGGTTCTGTCCATCAAACGACTGGGTACCTCAATCCCGCTCGTAATGAGATTGAGACCGACACACCCTAAAATACAATGTTTTGGCCCATCTGGGACCTCGAACTCAGAAATCCGAACAGCTAAATGCATGGATTTGGGGCGGCTTGCGCGGAAAATCGTGCGCGCCCTAGCGCCGGGGACATGGGCCTAAATCCTCTCGGGTCCGATTGCTATGGCGATCGACACCATGCTCATTGGAAGCGTGTGCCTTCGTATGTGTATCTACAAATACATATGTTTATATACATTTGCAAGAAAGACAGCGGGAAGGATAGAGAAATAGAGAGAGACACAGGGAGAGAGAGAGAGAGAGAGAGAAAAATAGAGAAAGCGAACTGCGTATACAAATGTATGTATATGGGGTTATACATGCATACACATACAGATGCCTCATCCCTCCACTTCTTCATCCATTTCCTCAGCCATCTCATCCTCCTCCTCCTCCTACGACTCCAATCTCCTAACTTCTCCACCGCCTCGTCCTCTTCCTCATCATACACTTTCTCCTCCTCCTCCTCCTCCTCCTCCTCCTCATCCTTCTCATCATCATCATCATCATCATCATCATCATCATCATCATCAGCATCAGCATCAGCATCAGCATCATCATCATCATCATCATCATCATCATCATACATCTCCTCCTCTTTCTTCCCTCAATTTCCTCCTCCTCATCCTCATCCTCATCCTCCTCATCATAATCATCAGTATCACCATCATCGTTCACCTCCTCCTCCTCCTCCTCCTCCTCGTCATCATCATCATCATCACCATCGTCGTCGTCAACATCACCATCAACAAGAACATCATCATCAACAGCATAATAATCATCATCGTCGTCATCATCACCACCACCGCACCCAACACCACCACCGCCATTATCAGCATCATAATCATCACCATCATCATCACCATCACCATGACCACCACCATCATCAATACCATCACCGTCACCATCGCCATCACCACCATCACCATCACCATCACCATCACCATCACCATCACCATCACCACCACCACCATCACTATCACCATCACCATCACTATCATCATCATCATCATCAGCATTAGCATCATCATCATCATCATCACCACCATCATCATCACCATCATCATCACCATCATCATCACTGTCATCATCGTCCCTTTCCTGCCGCCCAGGCCAGGTTTCTCTCGAGGCCGCAGGCACAGTCGTCGCTCGCGCCGCGAGGCGGGCCTCGCAAGGATTCGCTGCCGCATTACGTGCACCGTGCCGGCTCGGACGACAAGGGGGGGTAGTTCGGGTAGTTCCAGCAGGGACCGACCGCCCTGGCATTCCCGTAGGCCTACCACTAAGTGCTCGCAGAAGAAACGGTTCGAATATCAGGAGCAGTGCTCCCAGCACAGAAGCCTGGTGGACTGAATCACGGCTGTCTCAGCCAGGGGTGTTCTGAGAGCATGTTGCGCAAACCGCAGAAAAGGTTCTTGGAGCAGTCGTTGGTGGGCCTGTATGCCGACGCTTCGCCACTGGTTGGAGGTCGGCGACCGACCCTCGCGCGGCCCGTCGAACACACACACACACACACACACACACACACACACACACACACACACACACACACACACACACACACACACACACACACACACACGCACGCACACACACGCACACACACACACACACACACACACGCACACACACACACACACACGCACACACACACACACGCACGCACGCACGCACGCACGCACGCACGCACGCCACATTGCAGACGCGGGCGCCCACGCGCGACCTTACGGGGGCAGCCTGCGCGCCAATGTCGGCGCAGAGTCAGCCCCGTTGCCTCTCGTCGCTACACCACGGGGCAGCTTCGGAAGTGTGTGGGCCCGCGCCCTCTGAGAAGCAACCTCCTTTGAAGAAGCCTTCCACCCTCCTCCTCCTCCTCCTCCTCCTCCTCCTCCTCCTCCTCCTCCTTGTCCTCCTCCTCCTTCTACGAAGCCTTCCCCAGAGGCCTCCTAGGTGGGTCCGAGTAGATGGGGTCGGGGCATCGCACTCGCCGACGTCGGCGACGCATCGGCGACGTCGGCGTGGAGAAAAAACGGGCTCCGCATCGAGCCGCATATCGCCGATGCGTCGCCGCTGCATCGCCGACGCAGCGGCGATGCGGCGCGATCCTCCGACCGCACCGACTCCGACCCCAGACAGGAGGCCAAGATTCCCCCCTCCCTACTACCCTTCGGTCGGGCATGTCCCCACTACCCTTAGGTCGGTCGAAATGGTCAAACATACTAGAAAAATCTACCCCAGA
>CAUYUJ010005584.1:21954-24454 GCA_963575745.1 Prorocentrum cordatum
AGGAGGAGGAGGAGGAGGACCCTCCCCCTCCAACTTATTGTGGTGGTGGTGGAGGTGGTGGAGGTGGTGGTGGTGGTGGTGGTGGTGGTGGTGGTGGTAGTGGTGGTGGTGGTGGTGGTGGTGGTGGTGGTGGTGGTGGTGGAAACAGGCCCATCAGCTCGGGGCCCTCGAAGGCGGAGGCGCTCGCCGCCAGGAAGGCCGCGCACTGCAGCGCGCGCTGGAAGCTGCTGCCCGTCATCCAGCGTCCGGGTCGCCCGCGGCCGGCCTTTGCGACACGGGCGTTGCCAGGAGTGTCCCTGGCCCAGAGGTGTCCCCAGCTGGTCGCTTCGTTCCTGCAGCTCCTGCGGGCCCTCTTGGCCTCGCGAGGGGTGCTCTGGAGACGGTGGCGGCCTCCTTGAAGATCCTGGGGGGCACCTCGGGCGACGGATATCTCTAGCAACACCCGAATTGAATGGAGAATGGCGGCGCGCGCTGGGTGCGCGCCACCGGTCGGCCTGAGCAAAGCACCACTTGAGCCCGAAGGGCTACCCATGCGGAGGAGGAGCATCCGCCAAGTCAGGCCAAGCGAATCCGCCGACGTTTCTGGCGTTCTGAGGCCCTTCCCCCCTGCACAGGGAAAAATAAAGCAGCCAGCTCAGCGCTGGGTTCCGAAGGCGTTGCTCGAGCGCCACAAGGGCCGCCCGACACGTGGAACTTCCCCCTCGGGGCCACAACGTATCAGATCAGCACCCGGGCCTCGAGGTCATAATGTTGCCTGATCCAAACTGCAAGCCCATCCCACCGACCGACAAGCGGGGGCAGAGGCACGGCCAGCGGGGGCCCCGAAAGGGCTTCGGTAGCACGCCCAAGCGCGGCCCAGACAGAGGCCGCCGGGACGGCCTGACCCAGACACGGCCCAAGAGCCTCCTCCTCCTCCTCCGCCTCCTCCTCCTCCGCCTCCTCCTCGGCCTCCTCCTCCTCCTCCTCCTCCTCCTCCTCCTCCTCCTCCTCCTCCTCCTCTTCCTCAGCCTCCTTCTCCTCCTCTTCGTCGTCCTCCTCCTCCTCCTCCTCCTCCTCCTCGATGCGCGATTTCCTGCCACTTGTCCAAGGTGGTGGACTTAACGTACGAGATGTGCACGCCCAGTGCGCGGTGCAACCCGCTGCACTCGTAGCAGACGAAGATGCCGAGGCTCACGGACGCCTCAAGAGGGGGGGGGGCGCGGAGGAGGGGATAGACGGAAGAGCGGAGAAAGCAGGATGGGTGGGGGAGGGGGAGGAGAGGATGTGACGGGAGGAGGAGGAGGAAGAAGACGAAGAAGAGGAGGAGGAGGCGCAGGAGCAGGAGGGGGAGGAGGAGGAGGAAGAGGAGGAGGAGGAGGAAGAAGAAGAGGAGGAGGAGGAGGAGGAGGAGGAGGACATGCGCCCAGACGCGAGGCGGGGGCGACGCGGTCGAGCGCTCGTGGACGCCCCGCCGCTCCCCCACCGCGGAGCCGCGTGCCCGCCTGCGGCCGCTGCCACGGCAGGGCCCCCGCCCGCAGGGGGCCGCCGAGCGCAGCGCGGCGCGGACCGCACGGCCCACAGAGAAAGACACGACAAATGAGACTGCTCCCACTCACTTCTCCTCATCACTCCATCTCCTACTCCTCCTTTCTCCTCCTGCCTCCTCCTCTACCCCTCCCACTCCCAATAGCCCCTCCCCCCCTTCTCCGCCCTCCTCCTCCTCCGCATTCCTCATTCCCCATCCTCATCTCATTCCTCATCCCACCATTCAATCCTCCTCCTCCTCCTCCTCCCCCTATGTCTTCCCAGGTTTTTTTTGGGGGGCTTCTTGTTTGTCTTCCCCCCCACACACACCTTCTGGGAGTCGACGATGAGCTGTGTCTGTGTGTGTTTTCCCTCCGGGGCATGGCTGACAGGGGCCCCCGGGGACACACAGAGAAAGACACACAGATAAGAATGATACCCCTATGTCTTCCCATGTTTTTGGGTTTGTTTTGTCTTCCCCCCCCCCACGTCCCCTATTTTCCCACACTTTCTGGGAGTCGACGATTCATTGTGTCTGTGTGCTTTTCCCCTCCTGAGCATGGCATATTGGGGCCCCAGGGACACACAGAGAAAGACACGCAGATAAGAAGATTCCCCATATGTTTTCCAATGCTTTGGGGGGCGTTTTTTACCTAACAGCGTTTGCTGATAGGTTTCTAGTAGGCTCAAAAGGGGCGGGTGCCGGGGAGGAGAACCGGGAATCGTTTTTCGCCAACAGTCACACACTTCGTGCTCTTCGACCTCCCAGAACTCCATTCCCGGGCCACATTCTGGAGAACCGGGAACAGAGCCGGGCTCGCTTTTCGCCAACAGTCACACACTTCGTGCTCTGCGACCTCCCAGAACTCCATTCCCGGGCCACATTCTGGAGAACCGGGAACAGAGCCGGGCTCGTTTTTCGTCAACAGTCACACACTTCGTGCTCTTCGACCTCCCAGAACTCCATTCCCGGGCCACATTTTGGATGCCCGGAGCC
>CAUYUJ010005584.1:29454-39454 GCA_963575745.1 Prorocentrum cordatum
GATACCACGGACACGCGAGCCTTTCTGTCGAGCGCGGAGATGCCTAAATCGCCGAGTGCCTCTTGTGAGATCGGCAACAAAGCGAAGAGGCAGGGGAACACACTGCAGATATAGTTGCCCTCGCACGCGCCAGCTTGCGAAAAGAAGCCTCTTTCTCCCGCCGACGCCGCCTGCGTCGTCCCCGTCGTCGCCGCCGCCGCCATTGCCGTCGTCGCCGTCGTCGTCGCCTTCGTCGTCGTTGTCGTCGTCGCCACCGCCGCCGCCGAAGTCGTCGTCGTCGTCGTCCTCGTCGTCGCCACTGCCGCCGCCGCCGCCGTCGTCGTCGTAGTCATCCTCGTCGTCGTTGTCGTCGTCGACGTCGTCGTCGTCGTCTTAGTGGTGGTGGTGGTGCTGCTGGTGGTGGTGGTGGTGGTCGTCGTCGTCGTCGTCGTCGTCGTCGTCGACGTCGTCGAGCTGGCGGAACAGGGCTTCGGCGCGTGCTTAGGGGGCGGCGGCGATTTTGGCGCTGGCCGCGAGCATCTCATCGAGCTCCGGGTTCACGGTGTTCTTCTTCTTCTTTCCGGTGGGTATGGCCCGGAGGCTACCGAGAGGCGCTTGCCCGGAGCATTCGGAGGGGGAGGAGGAGGGAGGAGGAGGAGGAGGAGGAGGGAGGAGGAGGAGGAAAAGGGAGGAGGAGGGAGGAGGAGGAGGCGAGGAAGAGGACGAGGCAGGAGGAGGAGGATGGGTGAGAGAGGAGGGGGAGGAGGCGGGAGGAGGGGGAGGAGGAGGAGGAGGTGTGCTACAAGCTGGGCGTCGGGCGCATGCGACCCCTGCCACCGGAGCCTTCGGCGGAGCTCCCTACGGGGCCACGAACCTTAACTTGTGAGAGGTGTGCCACAAACTGGGCGCCCAGCGCCTGCCAACCCTGCCACTGGAGCCTTCGGCGGAGCTCCCTACGGGGCCACGAACCGTGCGAGGGGGACATGTGGAGAGCGGAGGCACGTATGGGAGGAGGAGGAGGAGGAGGAGGAGGAGGAGGAGGAGGAGGAGGAAGAAGAGGACGACGAGGAAGAGGAGGAGGAGGAGGAGGCACGTGGGACGCCGTCTTTCCATAGCGAGGACCCAACATCACATGATGTTTGGGAACAAGCAGGCCATCTAAGGGTGTACCCTCCCCAGGGTGCACAAGAACATCCAACAACCAAGAAAAATATCAGGGTATCCTCCCCGAGCCGACCTCGATCTTATGCCTCGGTCCGACTGTGCGCCGATCCCCCCCCCTGGACATCCGGCTGCCAATTTTTGGGGCGCGTGGACCCCGGGGATCTGGACCACTTCCCTAGGGCCGGTCTTTCGTCCTGAGTCGTTTTCTGACGCTCCCGAAGGCCCCGGAGGCCGAAAACCACCAAAAACAGCCTGCTCCCACTCTTTTGGAGCGTCGGAGGAGGAGGAGGATAAGAGAGCAGGAGGAGGAGGGAGAGGAGGGGAGGAGGAGAGGAGGAGAGCAAGAGGAGGAGGAGGAGGAGGAGGAGGAGGACGGAAGGAGGAGGAGGAGGAGGGAGGGGAGGAGGAGGAGGAGGAGGAGGAGAAGGGGGGAGGAGGAGGGGTAGGATGGAGGAGAGGGAGGAGGAGGAGGAGGAGGATGGGAGAAGGAGGAGGAGGAGACGGAGTAGGAGGAGGAGGAAAGTAGGGGGATGAGGAGGCGGAGGAGGAGGAGGAGGAGGGAGGAGGAGAAGGAGGAGGAGGAGCAGGAGGATGAGAGGAGGAGCAGGAGGAGGACGGAGGAGAGGAGAGGAGGAGGAGGAGAGGGAGGAGGTAGGAGGAGGGAGGAGGAGGAGGAGGAGGAGGAGGAGGAGGAGGAGGAGGAGGAGGAGGAGGGGTAAGAGGAGGAGGAGGAGGAGGGAGGAGGTGGAGGAGGAGGAGGAGGAGAGGGAGGGGGAGGAGGAGGAGGAGGAGGGCGGAGGAGGAGGAGGAGGAGGAGGAGGAGGGGAAGAGGAGGAGGAGAGGAGGAGGAGGTAGGATGAGGAGGAGGAGGAGTGTCGGAGGATCTCAGGACCTCAGGGTAGACCAGGACATTGGCGTGGGCTGTCACCTTGGGAAGCTCCGTTCTGGTCAGCCCGACATGGCGCCCCCCCCCCCCCCCCCCCCCCCCCCGGCCCCGGGGGGGGGGGCGGCGCCAGCGCCGACCCCTGGGCGCGGCGCGGGCCCCCTCCGCAGGAGGTCGGGGAGGGAGCGGCTGGAGGGAGGGAGGTCGGGGAGGAGAGGAGGGAGGGGAGGGGGGAGGAGGGAGGGAGGGAGGGAGGAGGAGAGGGAGGAGGAGGAGGAGGAAGGCGGAGGAGGAGGGGATGAGGAGGAGGGGAGGAGGAGGAGGAGGAGGGAAGAGGAGTAGGAGGGAGGAAAGAGGGAGGAGAGGGAGGAGGAGGGAGGAGGAGGAGGAGGAGGAGGGAGGAGGTGGAGGAGGAGGGAGGAGGAGGAGGAGGAGGAGGAAGAGGAGGAGGAGAAAGAGGAGGAGGAGGAGGAGGAGGAGGAGGAGGAGGAGGATTCATCCCTCCGCGAAGCCCTCCACCGCAAAATGTAACGCGCAAGGCGGCATGCAGGTCCTGCCGCCTCGCGAGCCACCGGTAGGCCACTGAGGTTGCGCACTGCGCGCTACGCCTTGAAACAAACTGTCCGACGGTGTATGTCGTCAGACCTATGGGCAGAGTCTGCACCCCCCCCTCGCCACAAACGAACCTCATCACGCGGCCAGTCGGGAGAGAAGGCTGGCCCCGCTGCCCAGGGCGACGCCCCACGCGCAGCGCAAAGCAAAAAGGAGGGGAAGCAAAACTGAAGTCCCGCCTGGCACCGCCATGGCAAAGCTACCCCTCTGCAGCAGTGCTAGTCTGAGTCATACTCAACCATGATCTGAGGTGGAACGACAAGCAGACCCTCGTCATCGACGGCCCTCAGGGATTCGACTTCCTGGCAGAGCACATGCCCGAAGCTGGCACGGGCTCCACGACTTCGGTGGGGGCACCTCCCAAAGGTGCAGTGCCACGCCCACCCTGTACATCAGCGGTGATTGCTAGGTCACCTTCGGACAGAGAAGAAGCAGCGGTCTCCTGGGACCAAGGACTAACCTGCACGCACACACCCTCGAGTTTCGGGTGGACCCCAGAAGTAATCTTATTCCAGGCAAAGCGGGCTCCAGCGCTTGAGGGGGAGCCGGAGCATTCTCGAACAAGACTGCGCACCACGCCATGGCCTGAGTAGGCCTGGAAACGCAGGCACACGACAAACGCAACACCATCAGAACACTCGAAAGAAAAAGCATTGTGACCCAGCCTGGCCAAATGCTGAAGGTCGAGCTTGTGGAGACCTTGCACTGGCGAGGCGGAGGCATATCGATGGAGCGGGGCACATTGCAACACGAATCGCAACGCCAGAACTTCGAGATCCACGTCCAGCGGTGCGCGGCGAGGTCGGCTCTGGGAGCCGCGCGCGGCCTAATCCGCTCCACTCCCTCACCGAGAACTAGAGGCGGCCGCGGCGGCAGCAGCTTCGCCGCCAGCACTCCCACAGCTCTAGCTACTGCAATCCTGCTTGTCGGTAGCCTCCAGTGAGAGTGAGTCGGGCATCCACTGAGTTGTCGTCGAGCCTTTCGAGCTGATCCTCATCATCAACGGCCTCCACCAAGTCGAGATACGCCTTGACCTTCCTGACCGTCACGATCGGGAGATTCTGCCGAACGCGCTGCGTGCATCCCGCGCACAACCGTTTGTGGCTCGTCTGGCCCACCCACGACAGCTGCACAAACCCGCACACATTCACGCAATCGGAGAAGATCGCGGAGCTGCCAGTTAAATGCATAGCGGCCGCCGCGAACACATGAGATTCGACGCTCTGGGGGGGGTTAGGGCGGGAAAGCGAGACGGGGCCCCTGGCGCGAATGGATTCTTCCAGCGCGTAGCGGTCGAACGACGTAGCGGCCCATCCAGCTCCAGACAGCTCGGGAACCGTGCGCTCGAAGCAGGACCCATCCACACATGCTCCCCCCTGAAATCTTCACCGAAATCCGAACGTTTGTAGCTGGGGCACGACCCCCCAGAATGTGGACATACACCAAACGAGGCCAGCGCGTCATCGGCCCCCTCGGCCCACCCACTTTAGCTGGGACGAGCTCCGCTCGCACTTCCGCGCGCGCTGAGCATCGCCAGCAGCTGTGCCTAAGCACGCCCTGAGCTTCACCGTGCAGCTCCCGAAGATCGCTGATCTGATACCCCATCCGCCGATCTCTGGGTCTGGTGTGGATCGCGCGGCAGAACACTGACCCGATGCATCCCCTCTCGAACGGGGCCACCTTCCAACTGCGGAGCCAGGAGAGGATGCCGCTGCGTTGCAGCACGCCCGGCCTGTGTGGAGTCTGGCCCCGAGACCCCGCTCCAAGGACTTGAAAACAGCACGCTTTTGCAAAGAGAGCGCACCATGGCTGGGGGCACTTCGGCTATATGAATGATCCCGCTCCGCGCAAGCGAGGGGTCGTCGGGCGGAGGCCGCGTCCGACGCGCGCGAGCGGGGCCCACAAGGGCCGAGCCCCAGCGCGCGCGCGCGGGCCGACTGGCGCCTTTCTCCCGAGCGCGGCGAAAAGCAGACAAGAATCGACTTCTCGGTGCTGATCCTGGCACCGACTTCGCCAACAAAAGCACAGTGCAACGCCTCCGCCACAGGAGGCATATGAGCCCAAAGAAAGAGGAGGATGAGAAGGAGGAGGAGGAGGAGGAGGAGGAGGAGGAGGAGGAGGCGGAGAGGGAGGAGGAGGGGGGAGGGATGAGCAGGACGACGACGACGAGGGAAGGAACAGGAGGGGGAGAAAGAGGCGGAGACGCGGCAGCGTCTGAAGACATGATTGCCTACAGGTCCCAGGCCCCAGGAGGCCGGAGAGAGAGAGAGAGAGGGGGGAGGGGAGAGAAAACCTGAGCGGAGGGGAAGGAGGGGAGGGAGGGGAGGGCGGGGAGGGGAGGGGAGGGGAGGGGGAAGGAGGAGGGGGAGGCGAGGCCAGAAGGAGCGAGGCCAGGGAGGAGAGGAGCAAGGAGGGAGGAGAGACGCGCGAGCAGCAGCAACCCCTGCGCGCGGCGCGCGAACGTGCTGGGCGCCCAGGGGGGCCGATGACCCGGCGCCTACGCGAGCGCGGCACCCCCCCTTCCTGCCCTCGAGGCCCCCTTGGTCCTTAAGCGGGTCCTGGGTCATCTCCTGAGTCCGTCCGCGTCCCTCATCCTCCTCCTCTTTACTCTCTCGGCCATCAGCATCATCACATCATTCATCATAATCATCAAATTATCAGCATCATCATCATTATCATTATCATTATCATCAATCACCAATCATCATCATCATCATCATCAATCACCAATCATCATCGTCATCATCATCATCACCATCACCATCACCATCACCATCATCATCATCATCATCATCATCATCATCATCATCATCATCATTATCATTATCATGACCATTATCATAACCATCAACATCACAACGACCATCAGCAGTATTAGCATAATCGGCATCATTACCAACATATTCATCATCATCATGATCAGCATGATCAGCATGATGATCATCGTCATCATCCTCATCATCATCATCGTCGTCATCACCATAGTCATCATCGTACTCATCATCACCATCAGCATCCTCATCATTCTCATCATCATCATCATCATCATCATCATCATCATCATCATCATCATCACCATGATCATCAGCATCACCATCATCATCGTCATCATCGTCACCATCACCATCATCATCACCACCACCATCGTAATCACCATCATCAGCAGCTCCAGCAGTTTCAGCATTATTACGATCATAATCATCATCACCACAATCACCACTATCACCGTCAGCATCATCATCAGCATCACTACCAATATCAGCATCATCATAATCAACATCATCGTCATCTACATCATCATCACCACCATCATCATCAGCATGAGCATCATCATCATCATCCGCATCATCATCAGCAAAACACTTTCCATCACCATCACCATCATCATCATAATCCACGGCAGCAAAGACAGCAACAACATCATCACAAGCATCAGCAACATCATCACCATCAGCATCGTCATCATTATTCTTCTTATAATCACCATCAACATCATCTGCACCATATTCAACATCATCATCGTCGTCATCCTTCTCATCACCCGTCATCCTCATCGTCGTCGTCTCCATGATAATCATCATCCGCATCATCATCATCATCATCATCATTCTCGTCGTCACTGTTTTTGCCAGGCTCCTTCTCATCATCATCATCATCATCAACAACATCATCATCATCGTCGTCACCATCACCATCATCAGAACCGTCATCGTCATAATCATCATCATCATCATCATCATCATCATCATCATCAGCGTCAGCATCATCATCATCGTCGTTGCCCGCATCATCATCATCATCATCATCATCATCATCATCAACCATCACTACCGTCATCAGCATCACCGTCATCATCATCATAACCATCACGATCATCAGCACCAACTTCATCACCATCATCATCATCATCAGCAGCAGCAGCAAGAGCATTGTCGCCAACACCGTCAGCATCGTCAACATCGTATTCGTCCTGGTCATTACTATCACCATCCTCTTCCTCCTCCTTCACCTCGTCGTCGTCATCGTGTCCTTGTCCTCATCCTCCTCCTCCCCCTCCTGCCTCGGGAGGCGGCAACATGCTCTGAAACCGAACGCATTCCGATCGCGTTCGAACCGAAGCCTAGAGGACAATCGCAGACCCACGAGAGCGAGAGAACAGAGCGACAACACGCGCACACACACACACACACACACACACACACACACACACACACACACACACACACACACACACACACACACACACACACACACACACACACCACGCACACACACACACGCACACACACACACACACACACACACACACACACACACACAACACACACACACGCACACACACACAAACACACAAACACACACACACACAACACAACACACACACACACACACACACACACACACACACACACACACACACACACACACACACACACACACACACACACACACTTTTTTGGAGCCAGCGGCGCAAAGCCAAACCTCTGGCGGCTCAAATTTGTTCCATGCGTGGGCCCCGGAAGTCCGGACCATTTCCCCGGGACCGGCTTGTCGTCCCGAGTTGTTTTTTCGCTCCCGAGGCCTGGCGAGGGCCCCCTGGAGGCCGAACGCTGCCAAAACCCCGCCGCTCCACGTTTTTCGGGGGGGCGTCGGACCTCCGGGGAGGGCCGTCCAGCGCGGGCGGCAGATGGAAGTGCGAATTGCCGTCGGGCGAGGTCGAGGGCTCGCGGCGGGCCTCGAGGAGGGCCCCGCGGCCGGCGCGCCGCGCGCCGGGCGCGCGGGCCGCCGCCCGGGGGGCCCCCGAGGGCGCGCCGAGCTCCGGCGGGATGGGCGTCGCTCGGCCCTGGCAGACGAGCGAAGGAACTGTCATCGCCGCGGAGGGCGGTCCAGGCATGGGCGGCGGGCGCGCGCGAGCACGCGGGCCCTGCGGGAAGGGCCTGGAGAGAAGCAGCGCGGCGCACCCACCACTCATCTCCAGAGAGAAGTTCACGATCGCATCTCCGCGCTTGTCCCGATCTGGCGGGTCCCACTGTGGAGCAGTTGCGAACATAACGAATTCGTCTTCCCATCTGCGAAGTCTTCCTGGCCGATATCCCACCACCCGCGAACGTGCATGTTGATCGTGGTGGCTCATCCATCCAGCGCCCCTCCGCATCGCGGCTATTCTTGTCCATCTTTCGTCGCGCATGTGTTGCGAGGCGGCCTGCCCATCTCCAGCTTGCCAGCAAATCTGCTTTGAACCAACCAGATACTCCTGCGTGCACCGCTTTTGGCTCCGATGCGTAGGTGCCTTTCTTCACCCATATGATCTGTTCTTCGTCTGGCCGTCTTCTGGGAGCAACCATTTCTCGTGGCATGGCTATCTGTGTCGCGCGCAGCTGGCGTTTCTGCGATGCTGCCAGGTTCAGGTTCCACGTCTCCGAACACTATGAAGCAACCGTTGTATCGAAGAGACGGAAACGCCGCACCTCAGAAGCATCACGCTTAAGCAACAATAGTTGCAGCGCGTGGAATGTACACCAAGTTGCCGCCAGTCTTGCTTGGAGCTCAACGTCCGCGTTCCCGTTCAGCGTCACCGCGGACCATAACGCCTCCGAAGCATCGCCCACGCGCGATCAAGAACAAGTACAGCTTGATCTTGCATCCGGATAGTTTTGCCTTTCATGGTAAAGCTACCCGAACACTGCGCGCTGCACTCGCCACGTTGATGTGGAGTCCAACCTCCTTCAGGGCGTCGCTTACTTCTTTCGGCATGATGCCCAATTCTCTGCTTAATTTGGCTAGAAGAATTATGTCGTTTGCAAGCGTCACATAAATCAAGCGCCCCTTCCCGAGAACATTTCTTCCAATGGCCGTCCCGAGGCCTCGTTTCTCCCAGATGATGTCTCTCAGTTGCCCAATGGCCACCCGGACAGCGCTGGTGAAAAGAATGGGCGATTAAGGATCTCCTTGTCGAAAGCCTCCCAAGATCTTAAAACATCTGCTGCGCAAGTCATTTTTTCAATTGAGTGAACACCGAATTGGTTGTTGCAAATGCTCCGAAATGCCTGGATGTCGTTCTTGCGCGCTCCAGCAGCGCGCAGGCCAGAAAATACAGCTGAGTGGATGATCTTTTCGAACGCTCTCCAAATCTATGGAGGCTGCCCACACGGTCTCGTTCCACTCCACGCTCTTCTCACTGACCGTTCTGAGAGTACCAACTAAATCCACACGTCCATGGCTGTTTATGACCCTCATTTTGTCCAGAGCGTGCTTCGTCTCGAAGCCCCTTTCGATACGTAGGAGAACCGCGCTGCTGCATAGCTTGCTCAGCACCGGAATGATGGCGATAGGCCGGTAGGTTTATCGGTAGCGTCACATCCCCCTTCTTGAATAAAACGACTATCTTTGAGATGGTCCAGACGTCTGGCGCAGCTGTTTGACCCTTGCGTACGTCGCGGAACGTGCCCGCCCAGACGGCGACCAAACTTTGCCCTGCATTCTGCATCTCTGCAACAATGCCGCCGTCAGCTCCTGTTTTGTTGCGCTTCGTCTTCCTCGCGGCTTCATTGATGTCGCCCTCCGCGTCTTCTGGCGTGCTAAGTTTTGTCCTCTGGCAGTGCCCCGACTGCTCTAAACAAGGTCCAAGGTAACAAATATAGCGCCCCATGAAACTGCGCAAAAACCTCTGCAATTTGAATCCAGTCTGTCTGTAAATGGCCGCCCGCGCCTTTCATCCCACCGATGTGTTTGCGTATCTCTGCGGAGCTTTGAAGTATACCAAAATGTTGCGTCATACCTGCCTCGGTCAACTTGTCGAACTGCGCGTTGTTGTAGTCCCCTGCCGTCTGCCTCGTTGTCCGAACTAGCATATGGGACAAAATCTCCCGTTCCTCTTCCGACTTGGCGGCCTTTCGCGCCGACAGCAACCCTGCCACGTGCGGCGAGTTTTCCCTCGGCGCTTGCTCCCCTCAGTGTCCCGCGTGTCCGCGGCGATATGCTTCTTCGCGTATCATCGACAAGATGGACGTAAGATTTGGATCCGGTGTTCTGGTAGATGCTGACAGATGCTTGGGAAATTTCCACCAGTTCGTGCAATGTCCAGCGTCTGGCGCTCTTGGGTCAATGCGCCCTTTTCGGTGCCTTCTGCTTCCCTCGAAATCTAGCCCACACCGCTCGGCGATCCGTTTGCTGCAGCGAAGCGTCATACATTTCTGCGTTCTGTAATCCGTGCCTCAACCTTTTACCAGCAACGATGTAGTTGCTTTGCCTGAGAGCCCCATTGCTCCACATCTTGTGCGTCCAGACTTTGCCGTCCGGCTTTGGGAAAACGTGTACACGAGCGTCAATGGTTCGCCCCTCGCCCATCGTACACGTGAATTC
>CAUYUJ010005584.1:44454-60242 GCA_963575745.1 Prorocentrum cordatum
CCACTCTGCGACGCACGCGCGACCCATCCCCGACCCACCCCGCTACCCTCCGTGCGACCCGCCCACGACCCACCCGAGGCCCACCCAGCGACCCACCCCACGCTCCACCCCATGGCCGCCCCCTTTACTCTTATCCGCAACTGAGGGGTGCTACGTTGTTGATGTACGTTCGCCACGGCAGCGCCTCGCAGGTTTGCGACCTGCCGTTTGTTGCTGGCTACCTGGTGGGACTCCGACAACGCACCTTGAAAGCTACGCCCACGCGTGCTGTACCGCCCCACCCCCAACCTGCAGCTTCCCTAACACATTCCTTGATTATCCGATGCCTTCCCTCCGCCTCCCACCCCTCGCAATCGCGAGTTGCGGCACCAAGGGGGCCTTAACAAAAACAACAGGTTGTCAGCCTCCAAGGGGCGGAATCGAGACCTCTCAGGACTAGACGGGCCGGGTGTTGAGACCAGGGCGGACTACTCCAACGGGCTGTTTGCGCCGCAACCCAGCGCCTTTCCAGCGATACCAAAGGGAACACTTCTCAGGATCCGCGAGCTGCTCAGACACAGTCCGGGCGAGCCCGCGCTCGCCAGAGCGTTCGACTCGGACTGTCCCAGGGCCCGCCCAGCCTGACACATCCCTGGTGCTTGGCGGCCTGTGGGTCTCCACCTGGTCGCTCACGTTGAAGCGGCCCTCCCCGGACTCGGCGGCGCGGGCCCCGAGGGCGCGGTTGACGTGCGCAATCGATGTGGCGTTGATAGTGCGTTGCAGAGCTATTTCTCGGATGCGCCACTGCAGTCGGCTGGGATGCACTGCGCTTCCCCGCCAGCAGGAGGCTCTGCACTGGCGACGCAGTCGCCAGATGCCTCGCACCGGTCGTTTGCTTCGAATGGTGGCAGCATGGGCGGCTGCCGCCCGAAGACGACGTTCCGCGGCGTAACGTCGCCCACACGGGTGAGGCAGTTGCCGCACAGCTGGAATGTGCTTGCATGGCGTCAAAGTTCGCGGATATTCCTTCGAGCACCAGCTGCTCGTCCGCGGCGCGGATTGCTTGTCGAAGTATGGCCCCGCGCCGCTCGACGACGCGGGCGTGCTGGCGCGGGGCGCGCATGTCAATCTGCGATCCTCTCCTCTTCATCTTCTCCATGAAGTATGTTGAGGTCATTCCGCCCTCGCCGCACACGATCAAAGTCCCCATTGAGCCGGGCAGCTGGCCCCACGAGCGGTCGATGGTGGCAAGCAGCGTCGAGTCGCGCTTGGACGCGACCTCCTGGCCATCCTGCCACCGCGAGGCGCAACGTATCAGGTGGGGGATCATGCGACCCTTGTAAAGCAGGATGTCGCACTCGACGTGCTGTTTGAATCGCGCCGACAGAGCGGCGCAGGGATGGGCTGGCGCGCTGGCGGCGGCCGCCCACGACGCCACCTGCATTGGTCAACCGCCGCGGGGATGAAATCGAGGATGTCCTGTGGTTTGTTGGCTGCTCGCAGTGCTCGCGCGCGTCGTCTCCCTCCTGGTGGCGCGCCGCCGCAGGAGGCGCAGCGTGCGAAGCTCCCGCGCGCGCTCCATGCGAGTCGCTGCGAAGTGCTCGCAAGGAGGTAGCGACGTCGATGCGAGTCCACTCCGAGGGCATCGGGCCGCCGGCAGCTGCGCTGGCAACTCGCGGTGCTGCTCGACGAGGCTCTGCAGATGCTGGACTAGCTCGAACCCCTGGTCGAGCGACGCAGTCGCCCGAACTGGCACCCTGCGCGCCAGCGCTGGATGACGAACTGGCTCCTGCTGCGGGCGCGGGTGGTAGAGCAGCCTCGTCTGCTGCTCCAAGGTCTGCGCCTCTGGGTAGCTGAGCGGGCTGATCGCTGGAGTGACGCGGTCCTCCTGGTCGCGCCGGCGCTGGCCGGCGCGCGGGCGCGGTCGGACGCAGGGGTCCGCGAACCTGCGCTTGCCGAACTCGCAATTGTGCGCGGGGTGATCGCCTTCCTTTTCCTCTTGGCAGCTGGGGCGCTCCCAGTGGACGGGCGCGCTGTGAGGGTAATTAGCGGCGCGCCACTGGATCCCTGGAGTTCATGGGCGAGTCCGCCCGCGCGTTGCGCTGGCTCGCCCCGCGCGTGCAGCGCGCGCGCTCGGCTGCAACTTCGCGTCTGATCTCTCCCTCAGCGGCGCCAGCATCGACGGCTGGGAAGGCTGCTGATCGGACGCTGCAGTCGCGAACGCAGCTCACGGGATGCGCGCGCCGCAGACGGCGACGCAAGTCCGCTATGCCATGGGCGGGTCGCTCCGTCATGTCCCATGGCCACATCTTGAAGGGGCCCCAGGACACCCAAATAAATACACACAAATAAAAAGATTCCCATCTTTTCCCATAATTTCTGTGTTTCTGTCTTCCCCCCCACTTCCCATATTTTCCCAGATTTTCTGGGGAATCGAGGATTAATTGTGTCTGTGTGTTTTTTCCTCTCGTGACATCTGGGCGTCGGAGCTGCTGCGACCCTCGACGTGGACGTTCGCGCGCTGGCCTGGATCTCCGGAGCGTTGGAGACCAGCCCTGCGGCCTGCTGCGCGGTGCCTCCGCGGCGGCCCCGAAGCCCGAGCCGGCGCCGGGCCACAGATCGGCGCGCCGCCAAGCATGGCCCAGACAGGCTGTGCTGTCAGGCCAAGGGGGGAGCGCAGGCAGACGACCACGAACGCGCTGGTAGGAGGCCGGGGCCAGCGGGGCGGGCAGTCGGGAGGGTGGCCAGGCGAAGACAGCAATCTGTGGCCGGAGTCCGCGCTCGGCACTGCCAGCACCTCCCGAGGCCTCCTCGCGTCGTGAAAAAAGAAAAGACACGACGGGGGGGTTTTATCGCTACTTTCCGCCTGCGGGGCCCTGTTCTCGGTCCCCAGGACCATCAAAAAACGACGCAGGAGGAGACGCCGGTCCCCGAGGAAGGGGTCGGGACCTCTGGGGGTCGACGTTGTATATATATATATATACATAATATATATATAATATAAAAAAATACAAAAAAATAAAAAATAATATATATATATATATATATATAAAAAAAAAAAACGACGTTGGGGGTCTGGGTCGGGCCAGGGCGGCTCGGCGCACAGACGCGATGGTTTGGGCTGCTCGCTGGCGAGGTAGCCGCCCAACCCGATCTGCAACTGTGCCAGGTAGCCGCAGGATCGGCCGTGCGCGGCCGCGTCCTCGTAGGAACGCTGCCAGGTGAAGCGCTTCCGCTTGTAGTTGAAGGTCGCCCAACGACTGAAGGGCCGGCAGGCAGGGGCCACGATGGCTGCTAGGGGCCGACGTCGGCGAACGCATCGCTCCACGGCTCGCCGCGGGCTCTCGTCGTCGAGGTCACATCCAGTAAGCGAGTCGAAGTTCTCGCCAGCTCTGGGGCGGCGGGGGATAGCCAGTCTGCTGGACCGCGCCTCCCCAACGAATGCCTCCCTGCTGTCGGCGCCGTAGTCGAGTGGGGCGAGGTAGATGCGGAGCTGGTGGATGTCGTCGAAATTGGCTGCCTGGGTCGTTTGAACACCCGCAAAATAGCGATACGATGCCGGGGCCGACGAGCCCTCGAACCACCGGGTGGGCAAGCCTGATCATGATGCTGACCTGGACGTCGTCGTCGTTCTCGTCGGTCTGACCCGGCTCGCCAATGGCTGGAAATCCAAAAAGATCTGGGGCCAGACCTGTGGTGGGTGCCGCAGTCGCCGTAGTGGTCCTCTACGACCCGCTTCCGTGCCTTGGGCAGGTGGCCCTCTTTTATCTTCGCTTCCTGGCGTATGCGCTCTGCCGCAGGGGGGGCGCCGGCGACGCACTCGCCGGGCGCCTCCCGACAAATCGGGAGCAAACCAAGGGTATAGGGGCCTCCAACCCCATGTTTCCGACAAGTGGGAGGCAAACCAGGGGTAGAGGGGCCTCCAGACCCCTGTTTGCTGGCCCTGTCTGCACATGAATGGTGTACAAGGTCGTGGTGTACTTGGTCCTTGGTCCTGGGCGTCGTGCTCGCGGTGCTTGCGGCTGCCAGTTGGACAGGAAGAGGTGTTCGAGTCTGGTGAGCAAGATGCCGTCGTGCTTCGTCGTGAACGCACTTTCCTAAATACGCCTCTGGTGTCCAACATGATTTGCTGACCCATCGGTGAGTCGCAAGACGCGAGAGCTCGCGGCACATCAGAGCCGTGTACACTCGTCATTTGATGATCGTCCAGTCGCCGATGTGCTCCTCAAGCTCGATGTTGCATCGACGCAGCTGTTTGTTTATGGGCGCCCCAGCAAACACCGTGAAGACGGCGCTGCTGCGCTTGGCCTGTGAGACCAAAGGCTTGCGGCACGCCCGATGCTGGTAAGTGGAGCACGTGGGTGTCGATCATCTGTCGAGCTGTTTGTCGTTTCCACTGTTGGCCATGCTGGCCAAAGATCATTAGCCTGTCGCCGGGATACTTGACTCTGGTGCGCCAGGGGGGAAGGGAGTCCAGAATGGCGTGGACCTCGTCCTTCCCCCCCGTTGCACGCAACCAACAGCCTGCAGTGGCTGGTGCCCGGGAACGCGCCGTCGGACAACGACTTGATGGTACCCTCGATGTCAGGTGTGTGGGTGGCGTCGAAGCTGCGATCTTGCAGTGCTGGTGTAGTGTCCGAGGAGGAGGAGGCAGGAGGAGGAGGAGGAGGACAATAAAGAGGAGGAGGGAGGCGAAGGAGGAGGAGGAGGAGGAAGAAGAGGAAACGGATGAGGAGGAGGGGAGCAGAAAGGGAGGTGCGAGGGGGGGCGCGAGAAGGGGACGGAAGTGGAGGGAGGAGGAGGAGGAGGAGGAGGAGGAGGAGGAGGCAGGAGGCGGAGGAATAAGAAAAAGAGGAGGAGGAGGAGGAAAGAGGAGGAGGGGGAGGAAGGGGGGAAGGGGAGGAGGAGGAGGAGGAGGAGAGGAAGAACAAAGAGACGAGGGAGGACGCGGGGGAGGAGGGGGAGGGAGGAGCCTTCCGCGCCCCCCGGGGCCGCTCCTTCTTGTTCTCGACAATTCCAGCTGCTTCGCTGGCCCAGGATCTCCCCACAATTCGGCCTCCGCGCCTTGAGCGTGTGGGTCATACTGGCCTGCCGGCCGCCGGCCGCCATTCGTCCCTCCCATGTCCTCCGCCACTCCTCCTCCTCCTCCCTCCTCCTTCCTCCTCCCCTCTCCCTCACTCCCTCTCTCCTCCTCCTCCGCCTGCGCCTCTCCTCCTCCTCCTCCCTCCTCCTCCACTCTTCCTCCTACCGCATCATCCTCCCTTGCCCTCCTCCTCCTCCTCCTCCTCCTCATCCTCCTCCCTTCCCTCACCTACTCTCCCGCAAATCTCCATCCTCTTTGCCCTCCTCCTCCTCCTACACTCCTCCTCCCCCCTCCTCCGCCTCCCTCCTCCCTCCTCCCTCGGCACCAGGCAGGCTCGTCTGAGAGAGTCGGGCCATTCCTGTCAATAGGGATGAAGTTCTTTGCTGTCAGATTTGTTCTCGCCAGTTTTTGATAAGGGGTCCCTTGAGGCGTTTCCTCCCTGGTCTGTGTGCTGGCCCAACAGTGAGGACCCCAGGGACCCCTCTGGACCATCCTCTTTACCCCAGGGCCCACGGTTCCCATCAACTGGCTGTGGCTCGGGGATTTTTGTTATGTGCCCATTGTGGCGGCTATGGTGCCGTCAATTCTGTGAACCTGAGCAGGCTATGCCCTACCCACCCTTCCAGGACAGGAAAGGGAGTGCTCAGTCGTTTGGCCAAGGGCTTGTCGCCCAGGAGCGGTGTCTCGTTCCCTGAGGCCTGAGTGTTCGAAGCGTGCCCTGGCTTGACAAGGTTCCCACGGCCCCCCGAACCGAAATCTTCCTCCTCCTCCTCCTCCTCCTCCTCCTCCTCCTCCGCCTCGTCCGCCGCCTCCTCCGCCTCCTCGGCCTCCTCCGCCACCTCGGCTCCCTCCTCCCCCTCTCCTCTCTCCTCCTCCTCCTCCCTCCTCACTCATCCTCCTCCTATCCTGGCTCCACCACTCCTCCTCCCTCCTCCCATCCTCCTTTCGTTCTTCTCACACTCCTCCTGACTCCTCCGACCAACCTCCTGATTCTATCGTCCTCCTCCTCCGCTTCCTCCTACTCTGTGTCCTCCTCCTCCTCCTCCTACTCCTCCTTCCTCCTCCTCCTCCCCTCCTAACTCAGCCTCGAACTTGGATTCCACCTCCTCCTTCCTCCTCCTCCTCACCTCCTTCCTCCTCCTCCTTCCTCCTCGCTTCCTCCGCTTCCTCCTCCTCCTCCTCCTCCTCCTCCTCCTCCTCCTCCTCCTCCTCCTACTCCTCCTCCTCCTCCGCCTCGAACCTGGACTCCACCAGCTCGGGCCCCCCTTCCTGCGACCCGCCCCAGCCTCGACCCCTCCAAGTCGATCGAGGCGCCGACGGGGGTGGCCAGGCGCAACGATGGGATCCAGAATCCAGGAGGATCGAAGAGGATCGAGGATCGAGCAGGATCGAGGCTCGAGACAGAGGATCGAGGATCGAGGAGGATCGACCCCCTCCTGCCCCATTGGGCGGCCGAGGGCGGCGAGACGAGGATGCCTCCGCGCGCTTTTTCCGGCGCCAGCTGCCGTGGCGCGCCGAGGCTGTACCGCGTCACGCGCTGGCGAGGGAGCCGAGGGGAAACGAGGAGGAGGAGGAGGAGGAGGAGGAGGAGGAGGAGGAGGAGGAGGCGGAGGAGGGCGGAGGAGGAAGAGGAGGAGGAGGAGGAGGAGGAAGCGGAGGAGGCAAAGGAGGAGGACGAGGAGGAGGAGGAGGAGGAGGAGGAGGAGGAGGAGGAGGCGCAGGCGGAGGAGGAGGAGGAGGAGGAGGAGGAGGAGGAGGCGCAGGCGGAGGAGGAGGAGGGGGAGGCGGAGGAGGAGAAGGGAGGAGGAGGAGAAGGAGGAGAAGCAGCACGCCGGCGGGAACGACCGGGTGCGGAGACATGGGGTCGGCGATGCCTCCCCCGATCCGACGCTGCAGCCCCGCCGTTTTTTCTCTCGGCTTCGGCCTCCGGGGCACGCTGCCGGCCGTGGCGGAGCCACCAACAAAACGGCGCCGGGACGAAAAGCTGTCCCCAGGGAGGGGGTCGGGGCCTCTGGGGCCGCGCACGGAGAAAAAAACAAAAAACAAAAAAAACACGAGCAAGAGGAGTTTTTTGTTTGTTTCTTCCTTCCCCGCGGGGTAGAAACTTAACGTTTGTTTCAGAGGTGGAGGAAGCGAGCGGCCTCCTCCTCAGCGTCGAGCTCAAGGCCAGTAGGAGACCCCTCCTGGGCCTGGCCCTGGCCCCCAGGATGAGGCGGATCCTGCGGTGGCAACTGTCCCACTGGCGCCGCCTGCAAAAGCAAAAAAAGCAAAGGGTCCTGAAAACCCGAAGCCTCCTCCCTTGCCGCAATCCTCAACCGCATGGCCTCGAGCCCTGGCAGCAAACGACTACCTGCTGCTCCTGCCAGCGGCTGTTGGAAAAAGATCGCTCTCCGAGGTAGTTGTTGGGCCTGCAGAAGACGTAGCCTGTCCACCTCACTTAAGATGTGGAGCACAACGCCTGGAGCGCGATTCGATTGCGGATGGAGGCCTCGCAGCATTCGACCGAGCCTGCAACGAGTAGCCGATGAAACGATACGGCCCTTACATTCAGACTCCAACTGTCTGCTGATGCGATCCGTGCTATAAGCGCCGCACCTTCTGCAAAAAACCAAACTCGGGCCATTTGAAAGTCGTGTGTAGACTAACGAGTGGCCAGGATTTTCTCGATCTCTGAGAAAAGCAAAGTTCGCTCGACGGCCAGTGCAATCTGACATCTCTAACTGTTGAGCGCACGTGCCTGTGACGCGAGCGTGACAGTCATGACATATAAACGATCCTAGCGAGCCTGGTGCAGCCGTCCACGCGTGCCACCTAGCCGCTCCAGTCTCTCGGGGCTTCGGGACCTTGGGCCGAGGAGGGAACTGAGCGAAGGGGAACAAGGGCAGAACCGATCCCACCACTCGGGTCACAGCTCGGGCCTTGGCGATCAGGGCGTCGAGCTCCTCAAGGTCCCTTGGGCTATCCCGAGCATGCAAATTTAAAGCTTGCTTTGCACACTGGTCAGCAAAAAAGTTGTCTCGGCCGGTTCGCCTTTCAGCATCAGGCAACTGGTCGATGTCTTCCAACCGTCTGTGAGCAGGCGTGTGATGGGCTTCACCAACATAGCCTGCGCCTTGAAGCCCATAAAAGCCGCGCCTCAGACCAGCGTGCTTTGACCTGCTGGAAAGGACATGGGACTTAGGCTGATTATGCAATCGCACAACTCCAAGGCAGTCCGAGCGCACCTCAACCTGGCACTGGAGCACAAAAGCTGGCATTGTCATGGCCATCTGCTCTGCAGCCTGTGGGGTCTGTGGGAGCGAGGGCAATGCAGGACCCTGGAAACGAGCTAAGACCTCCTCCGACCCCTCAGGCAAAAAGATACCTGCATACGCCGCTCTCGACAATTCCCTGATCGGATTACGAGTGCACGACCCATCAACGACCACGACGGACGCATCATTCAGGATCGAGGGATCGTCGAGGGGCTCCCCGCTAGCTGTCAACAGCTGGGAGTATAACATATCGGTGGGAGGTTGGAGGTAGGTGGAGGGGTGGCTGCAAATGAGGCGAGTCCAAAAGAGATCTTCGCTCCCCGCCTGGGCCCCCTCAGCGACTATCTCCGCGCTGGCCGCCTCCTGCCTCGCTTCTACAACCTGCGGACACTGGCAGCGCCACAACCGATGATGAAGGCTGTCACGCTGGCTACACATGGGGCAAAGTCCATCAGACTGGTACCCGAAGTCTGTCAAACGATCCTGTGTGAATGCAGCTTTAGTGAAACAACTTGCTACTGCATACTTGTGCCTAGGCGTGCAATTCTTAGAAGTTCGCACAACAGTGCGCGCAACATCTACACACGCGCGTGGGGCATCACCTGCTAAACCTACAACCTGTGCAAGATCACGTTCATGTTTACGCTGCAATGCTTCGTACAAGAGAGTCTTGATGAGGGACGGGGACGTAAAGAGCAGAGAGATCTCGACTCCTCTATCATCAATCCACTCCGTGACATGTTTTGGACTCCACCCCACCCTCTTGAGGCACAGCAGCATCCTGGAAACCGGGCCCCTCGACTGCCTCCAAGTATGTGTCGGAGGAAGTTGTTGAACCACTGCATCATACATTCGAGCTAGATCAGCTACCGTGAAAAGAGGGCGCTCCGATGCAACCGCTGCCGACCACACTGCTATAGCCCACTGCATTGCTGGAGCCGCAGCAGCATCTGCAACAGGGTCGCCATGTAGCACACATTTAGCAAGAAGTAAAACGCCTCGATGAGAGGGCGAGCGGGAACTGAGCAACTGAGGAGGCCGCGGCTTGCGTTCGTCGAGGCGACCCCGCCCTGCGCTGAAAAGGGCGCGCGGGACAGCCGCGGGGCAGCCGAAGCAAAGCGGGCTCTTGGGCGGCATCGCCGCGGGACGCCGCGACATAGCCGCAGCAGCACGACTGAGGACGGCTGCGCAGCTGCAGCACTGCTGTAGCACAGCGACGGGGTTGCATGTCGGCGACACAGGGACGATCTTCCACGAAGGGGATATCCATAGGAACTACATCCTTGACAGGAACAGACACGGTCACGGACCTGGCGGACACAGAAAAGGAAAGCAACGTGGAGGGCGAACGACAAGAGAGCGCCGAGACGGCACAATATGCACACGCAAGTCCGGGCATATATAACTCGGTGTGAAACGGCAGGTGCATGTGCAATTGAATGCATGCCCTGGTTGTTGAACAGGTGTAGGAAATCCCGGGGCATGTGATCTCTTACAAACATCAGTACGAACAGGCGTCGGTAGGTCGAAACGGCGAGACACACATGGCCAATAATTGGAGGGCAGTGTGGAAACGCATGCGCGCGCGAGAAAACGCGCGCAACTGAACACGCACACACGAGAACGCGTGCGTCAATACCATGGCGCGCACATGAACTTTCACTGGAAGCGATCGGCGTGAATGGACTCAGGGAATCGTTTTGCCCCCCCATGCGTCGCCCTCTTCCTAAAACCATGGGTCTGAAGCTCTTCCCCCGCGATGGGCTAGAGCGCCTAAGATGGCCCAAAATGGCTCCGCGACGGCCCCAGAAAGCCCATGATGACCTCAAATATGACTCATGAGCACCCCACGTCGTTCAAGATACCTTCCAATTTGCCTCCGAGATGCCCCGCGGCCGCCCCAAGGCGGCTCCAAGTGGCCACGGCGCTCCCCCAGGAGGCCCCCGGGAAGCCCAACTCCTTTAATGACAATGCTATGAACAAGTTGGCGTCGCCTTCTCGTTGTTCCGAGCAGTGTCCGCAGGCAGCAATGCAACTATAATGATGATACCGACTGTGTGGGGCCGGACGGAGTGCCGCGTGCCGCTGGTATTGGCGACCGAAAACACATGTTCAAGTGTAATATGACAGCGCCAGACTGCGCCGGGACAGCCGCGGGACAGCCACGGGACAGCCGCGGGACAGCCACGGGACAGCCGCGGGACAGCCACGGGACAGCCGCGGGACAGCCGCGGGACAGCCGCGGGACAGCCGCGGGACAGCCGAAGCAAAGCGGGCCGTCGGGCAATAAAGCTGCGGCCCGGGCCAGTAAAGCCGCGGCCCGCCGCGGGGCAGCCGCGGGACAGCCGCGGGACAGCCGCGGGACATCCGCGGGACAGCCGCGGGACAGCCGCGGGACAGCCGAGGCGCAGGCGAGGCAAACATGAGGCCACAATGCTATGGGAGCACTGGGAATGGCCTTCAATCGAGTTGTCTGGCATTGAAGATTATCCATGGTTCGGATGACGAGGAAGGGAGCGAAGGAGGTAGGAGGGGGGCGAAGGAGGGAAGAGGGAGGAGCGAGGAGGGAGGGAGGAGGGAGGATGAGGGAGGAACGAGGAGGGAGGGACGAGAAGGGAGGAGGGAGGACCAAGGAGGGATGAAGGGTGGAGGAGCCATGGCAAAGAAACGAATGAGTGAACCCGACGTCGGGGTCACATAATCCCCCGCCATCAAAGTGCATATTGGGGCTGGTCTTGTGGGGGGTGATTGCCGTGGGAGGGAGTCCAAGGGCGCGGGATGAGCGGGAAGGTTTTTTGCTGATGATTTCTATGTGCTTGTATAGCAATAAAACGGACTGTCATTTTCCCGCACAACCAAAATAGCAACAAACGAACGGGGGAAAGGCGCGCGCCACCTGCATCTTACGGGCGATCCCGCTGGACGCCCGTGAGCGCGAAAACCGCGAAGAGACCCGGACCGACGAAAAGCGCGAGAGACCCCTAAACCTTGCAAGATCTTGCCGTGCCCACCCAATCGGCCAGGGCAGACGAAGGCGCCCGTGCGGGGCGCGCGCATCATCACAGCGACAACAAACAAACACGCCATGTCCTGAAGCTCGCAGAACGCATCATGGAGCGATGGCGCACGCACAGATCCGCAGTCGAATCGGGTTGAAACTCGCACGGGCTGCGCTAGAGCAGACCGGCGCGCCCGACACTCAAACGCGCCGAAGCTCTAGCTACTCGCGCACGCAGAAAAGCTGCTCGCTCAATGAAAAAAGCCACGCTCGCAGGAAAGCTGCTCGCCCACAGAGCACGGCTACATTTCGGCTTTTCTTGGGCGGAATTATGCGAAGGGGGGGGTCAATTTAAGCCGCGGCCTACTCATGAGCAACGTTTCTCGAGCTCTCTTCAGCTCGTAGTCACTCATGCCCAAGACTGCACTGCCGTACGGTAGAGCGGGCTTGAGACCAACTGAATGAATTATAGCCATGCGATGCTTTCCGTGCGATAACCATTTACGAAAATAAAGCACCCGACCATGACGAAGCTTAATCTGCTGAAATCGACGTCAACGTTTACGCAGAGCACATTTCATCAAGCGAGCCTGACCAGGAGCGAAGTCGACCCCCAAGTTAAGCGACGCCGAAGTGACCTGACCTCTATGTAGCCCTCGGACGTGTAGCTGATGAGCCAACGACTTAGCTAACGGGAGTGATATTGCTATTGCTATGGCTTTGGACTCGCTGATGTCTGCTTTGAGCTCATGCTTAAACATATGATGAAAATCGGCTGCTGCTTCAGGGAGCGTTTTCAGAAGCGTGTGCTTGTCACCTATAGCCATCAGCGTGTCATCATCGATGTGCGACGAGAGCCTGATCGAATCGTGACGAAGCGTGAAAGCATCGAAGGCGTCAATCGCATACACCTTTACGAAGGCGTCGTTAAAGATGTCGCCTGCGGGGGGTCCGCTCTGTGCAAAGAGCGGCACCGGGTAGAAAGCAGGGCCCGGCCTAGGCAGCCTCGGAGAACGCCAGAGATCGCACATGGTTTTGACGATGACGTTAGGTATTCCACGCTTATATGCTCTATCTCTCAGGAGGTCTAGCTGGAGCGACTCGTAGTACTTCTTCCCATCCCACTGGGCCCCCAAGACAACCTTGTCGTTAGCGTTGGCAACTTCCGGCAGGGCCGCCTGGGCCCAAACGCAAGACTCAGCGCTCCTGCCTGCGCCAGAAGCCCAATAGGCCCTCTCCGCTGCCGCAAAGAAGGGGTCGAGCTGGGGTCGGCGAAGCCTTTCCCACGCGCGCGCAAAACTGGCCAACAACAAAATAGCACGATGACCACCTGTTGGTTTATCCATCAATGGAAAGACCATCCACATAAAATGACGTGGGAATAAGCCAAGCCGCTCCGCCGCTTCAAAGAGCACACTGAGGGTGGATATGCCAGCATCTCCCAACGAACAGATGTGCTTGGGATGAAAGCCGTCTAGGGTAGACGAAGTAAACTGACAAAACTTTCGCGATGCACATCTGATCTCTTCCACCGTCGCTCGAGGGAAGCAATCGCGATCAGGAGCTTCAGCAGCAGGAGGATTGCCTGTAGCTCGTCATTGCGTTCGCAGCGCCTCAGCTTCAGCTGCAAGAAAGTCATCAGGGCAACTTGAGAAAATACAAGGAGCTTGCTCAACCACACTTGGATTCCAGACTTGCTGCAAACTCGTAATCGCGCGCATCATCTTGGCCGAGCCTTTGAGCGCCTGGCCACACCAATCATTCCACGACTGAGTACGAAGCTTGCTAGCCTGCGTCGTCGCTGCTTCGAACTCCTCAGCCATCCTTGCGCCAAAAGCTGTAGCCTCATTCCACCATGGATCTGGATATCGATCAGGATATGTGTGTAACAAGGTGCGAAGTGCCGTGACTTGCATCCAGTCGCACAACATGCCCGTCTCCAGGGCAACTTTCAGCGAGGCAGGTCTGTCGAAGATCCACTGCAGGCGGATGTGAGAACAGAGAAGTTACATATTTGGCCATCATCTCCAACTCATGCCATACTCTGTATATCCACCGCCAGCTTCGACACACATGAACATCATCAGCAGGGGTACGCGCCCTGCCAAGCACTGGGACCCAGCGCCGCGTTAAGTATCGAGACCGCGTGAAACTCTGGAGCGGACAATTCAAGACATCAGCGAGCTCCAGTTCAGCATCTTGCAAAAAGACTGCCCACGCATGATTCAACCGCTGCCGCGCCAACTTCACTGGATCATGTTCTGCAGCGTGGGCTGCCTGGTCAGCAAGGACGCGCGCAGCAACATATGAGCGGGGCTCCTTGCGAGGGCCCACTGGCGGTAAAACAGGCAGGCGAGCGGCGAGCATGGGCACAGTATGCGAGCCGTTGGAGCTGAAGTACTCCTTCACGCAAGTAGAGTCGTACAGGCTTATGCGGGCAGCTACGCCACGTCTGCGACACCCGAATCATATCGACCAACCGAACCACGTCGTGCGAGCACAAGAAGTAGTCGATGGTCGAGGCCGGTTTGGGCATGATGCACGTGCCTTAATCACAACAATCAAACCAGCCTTGCGCGTAAATCCCGACTCTTTGACAACCTGTGCTTCAACCTCCCAGTCCGCACCTGCAAGAATCGAGCCCGACGTCTTGTGTATACTACTGCCCATCGTCGTCAAGATGCGCATGTTGGCCTCGCCCAGGCCGGCGGCCGTGTACAGGTGAGCTGAGTGCACTGTCAGAGGTGGCCAGCCTGGAATATCCACTTGAACCGATATCAATATACCTTGGATTCCATCTGGTTCCAATATACTGCTTGACGAAGACTGCTACTCCAGCTGAATAAGACCCTCGCTCTCGCTCAAAAGACGGGCTGCACAACATTCGGAACCCATGCGTGCGAGCAGCGCGCTGAAGGTCTGCAATAGCGTGCTCAGCAGTGCCTATCTCCTGCGCACAAACGATAAGCGAATCGGAGCATCTGAGTCGATCCAAAAGTGTTGCACGGCAGTTACCATTGAACGACTCGAAGAACTGAGTCGGCATATCAACCTTTTTGGTACGTCGAAAACCTTTGTGTAGCGGGACAACGTTGCCCTCAGCCGTGACAGGAAGACCACGCAGCAGAGGCGTTGACATAGTAGATGCGGCATCCCTCTCAGCGGGCAAGGCCCTCGTCACCGACGAGGGCCCAGAATCTGGCCCACGCCGCGCCGCTGCATCGAAGAGGGGTGCCTCGCGGAGCAGGCTTCCAATAGCCTCAGCCGCAGTCAAGAAAATGCTACCCAGAATGCGCGCGTCCGTCAGGAGTCTCGGGTTGGCCTCCCACACGTGCACGCTTGACTCCCATCTCGTCCAAGGTCTGCTCGAAGGCCCGTTTGTCACCGTTGCCAGCTGACTGCACGAGCTTCTCGATATCCTCGGGCGTGAGTCCTTCCATGGGATGATCTGCGGAGTCACTCGCAGCAGGAGCCTGCTGCGGAGGGGGCCCAGCCTGCTCCCTCTGGTTCCGCTGCTCCTCGAAAAGCGACTGCATCTTTTGAAGCATTGGACTCTCCATGAACTCTCGAACATCGGCATTGGCAACCAGGACCTCCTCAGGAAGCTTGAAGGTGAGGTTTGGCTGCGGAGGGGGAACTGGTCCAGGCATGGTCCTGCGCAGCTCCTCCTGCCAGGCGGCCACTTCCCGCTGGATGGCCGCCTCCTTCTCCTGAAAGTCCAAGAGGGCCTTTTGAGCACTCTCGATGACCAGACGTTGTGCTGCCACCGACTCTTGAGTCTTGAGCAGCTTCCACTCTGCCGCCTGGAGCCTGAAGGCCACGTTGGTGTGCTGCTGGAGCACGGGCTTGGAGCTGCGGTGGGCCTGCCTGGCCTCGCGCAGGGTCGGAATCGTCAATCTGCTCCAGCTGCTTGAGCGCACCTTCCAGAGACTCGATGCGAGCAGCTCGAACCTCGTCAGCATCAGGTGCAACAGCAGGAGCGTCAGGAGCAGGAGCGGTGCCCGCCACATCGGGGGCCTTCTCCTTGAGCACCGCTTTCATGCGCTGCTCCACCTTCTTGTCCATGGCGGCAGTGATCTGCTGGATGAGATCTGGCGGCGCCCCTTGTGCCCATTTGCCTCCTGGGCCCTTCGGCTGCGCCCGCGCTGGCTGCGTATTCCACTCCTTCTCAGCCTTGCGCGCCGCCTGCACCACACGATGAGAAGCAGGAGCGCCACACAGACACTTGATACGACAGGCCCAGTTCGCAGTTCTCGTACACTGCGAACAAGACCAAAGAGGTAAGCGAGCACCTCTGAGCACGAACCATCGCCTGACATACTGGTGCTTTGGCAATGGTGAAAGCTGAATCGCCTTGGCCCGCCGACGCAGGCCGCTCTGAATGAATGCGTCGGCAAGCTCAGAAAAACTTCTGAGCCAGAACGGCTGAGGAGGAGGAGGAGGAGGGGGAGGAGGAGGAGGAGGAGGAGGAGGA
>CAUYUJ010005585.1:0-27500 GCA_963575745.1 Prorocentrum cordatum
GAGGAGGAGGAGGAGGAGGAGGAGGAGGAGGAGGAGGAGGAGGAGGAGGAGGAGGAGGAAGGGTCACTTCGGGCGGACAAGGCTGGGGCCTCCCGGCACCGACGGTCGGGGCGGGCGGACTCCTGCCCCGCTCGTGCGGCAGAGGGGCCCACCACAACCGAAGTGCCAGAAAATCCCAACCTCCGGCGACTACCGCCCCAGCAGCTCGGCAGCGGGCTACAAGGGGCCAGCCGCGCACGCGCGGCAGGACAGCGCGCCACACCCGCGCGGCCTCACACACCCGTGGTGGCACTCGTAGGCACCATCCTTGCCCCTGCACGCGCCCTTGCCCAGCACTCGGTCCTTGCCCGCCGTCGGTCCATGATCGAGCCGTCGAGCCCGGTCGGGCTTGGGAGCAACGGCGAGTCCGCCGTCCATCCAGTCCTTGCCTTTGCCCTCGACGCCCTTGCCCTTGCAGTTGCCCTTGCCCTGGAGGGGAAGAGACCACGGGTCGGCGCCAGCAGCCCATGGATCAGGGCGCGTACCCGCTCGTGCAACAGACTCGGCACGAGGAGCGGCACACTCGGAAGGTTGGCCCCCGCCACCGTCTCCAAGTACAGCCTGGGCAGCAGTGGCCTCCGCGGCCTGCGCCTCCGGCACGGGCTCGGCCACTCGGACGGCGCCGGGGAGCGAATCTCCGAGCACCTCCAATCCAGCATCAGCAGCATCGCAGCGGCGCGGGCACCTCGACATCCAGCGCCCCAGCTGGTGCAACTGCCAGCCGCGCGGGCTGCGACCCTGGTGGTGGGCCAGCAGCTGTCAGCCGCGTGGGCCGTGACCCCTGGTGGTGGGCCAGCGCCGAGGAGGCCTGCAAGAGCTGCGCCGCAGCACGGGCGTCTGCGCGCCAGTACTGCTCCCGCCTTGCAGCAGCAGGGCGGTCGGGACGCCAGGGCCAGCGGGCCATTGCCTCCACCGCACTGGAGCCGCGGGGCGAGGAAGGGCAGAGGAGGCGCGGCGAGGGAGAAGGACTGGGCGGCGCGCGAGCGCCGATGGTGCTGGCTCGGCGAGCCGAGGGGCTCGGGCAAAGCTGGCGCTGGGAGGAGGAGGAGGAGGAGGAGGAGGAGGAGGAGGAGGAGGAGGAGGAGGAGGAGGAGAACGACGACGACGACGACGAGGACGAGAACAAGGACGACGACGAGGGCGACGACGACGAAGCGACGACGACGACACGACGACGACGACGACGACGACGAGGACGAGGACGAGGACGAGGACGAGGATCACGACGGACCGACGACGACGACGACCGACGACGACGACGACGACGACGACGACGACGACGACGACGACGACGACAACGACGACGACGCGACGACGACGACGACGACGACGACGACGACGACGACGACGACGACGACGACGACGACGACGACGGCGGCGGCGGCGGCGGCGGCGGCGGCGGCGGCGGCGGCGGCGGCGGCGGCGGCAACGGCGGCAACGGCGGCGGGACGATGTAGGAGACGGCCAGCGGCGCAGACGGCCGCTCTCCCCCACGAGGAGAGCGGCGACGACGAGGACAACAACGGAGGAGGGAGGAGGGAGGAGGGAGGAGGGAGGAGGGAGGAGGGAGGGAGGGAGGGAGGGCGGAGGAAAGGGGAAGGAGGAGGAAGGAGGGGGGGGAGGATAGAACGACGACGACGACGACGACGACGACGACGACGACGACGACGACGACAGCCATCACCACCACCACCACCACCACCACCACGGCGACCACAACGACAACGAACGAGAAGGGAGGAGGCAAGAGGGAGAAGGGAGGAGGGAGAGAAGTGAGGAGGAAGGAGGGAGGAGGAAGGGGTGGGGGAAGAGAGCGAGGACGAACGGGGGAGAGGAGGGCGGAGGGAGAGGATGGAGGGCGGAGGGAGGATGGAGGGGTGGGGGAAGAGAGCGAGGATGGAGGGCGGAGGGAGAGGAGGGAGGAGAGAAGGGAGAGATTGAGATGTCGACCCGCTCGCACGACAGGTGCCACGATGACGCGTCATCTGAAGTGGCAGCGGAGGGCGGGCACGCACAGTTCGGGGCGGCTGGGGTCGGCCGCTGGGGAGTTTGAAACGCGGGCAGCAGCGTCTGGGGTCGGCCGCTGAGGAGTTTGAAACGCGGGCAGCAGCGTCGGTGGAGTGTGCGGTGGGCGAGAGACGCAGCTGGCCAGCTTTGCCACGCACCAGTGCTGTGAAGGCTGGCTGAGGCGAAAAGTTGATCACGTACGGGCATTGGCGCTGAGGTGGAGGACAAGAAGCCGTCGCCATCTGGACAAGCTATGTCACATGGCGAATTTGGAAAAGTTACCAATCCGACTGTCTGCCGCGAAGCTCTATTGCAGGTGTGGTGGGAAGCCTGTCGCCAAGCCATACTGTGTACGGTGAAAGCTGGACCTAGAGGCGCGAGCCTGGCGACTCCAGCGCAGGCCCTTAAGGAAGCCCTGTGGAACCCCGACGGCGACCAGAAGGAACTGTCCGACGCAGAGCACCACGCCGCGCTCGACGAGCTCCTGGCTGGCCCCCTCCTCCTCTTCCGCCTCCTCCTCCTCCGCCTCCTCCTCCTCCTCCGCCTCCTCTTCCAGATCCTCCTCCTCCTCCTCCTCCTCCTCCACCTCCTCCTCCTCCTCCTCCTCTCCTCCTCTCTTCCTCCTCCTCCTCCTCCTCCTCCTCCTCCTCCTCCACCCCCTCCTCCTCCCCCTCCTCCTCCTCCTCCACCCCCTCCTCCTCCTCCTCCTCCTCCTCCTCCTCCTCCTCCTCCTCCTCCTCCTCCTCCTCCTCCTCCTCCGCCCTGGGTGCCATGGCTTGGCTCCCTGCGCCGCCCTGCAGGGGCCACTGGCACCATCCTCTCCCGCTGCCTCGCGCAGAGTGCCTTGCGAAGCGGCTGCGGGCCCAGCTCCTGGAGGGGGAATCCGACTACCCACCAGACCACCCCAACCCAACCCGAAGACCCCAATCTCGGGTTGGGGGGGGGTACAGGTTCCATGTGTGTTTTTCCAGTGTTGCCCGACCCCCCCACACTGGAAACGGAGGGCAAATTGAGGCCTTCGGGTTGGGTTGGGGTGGTTTGGTGGGTGGTGGGGACCTATCTGCCCGGCCTTCGGCGACGTGCTGGACGCACTGGGCGACCGCGCCCTGGCCAACCAACTGTCACAACGCCGCGTAAGCGACTGCTTCGTCGCCTCCCTCGCCGCCGGCCACACCCGAAGCGAAAGCTGAAGCGCCCTGCGCTGCTCAGCCGGCGCTCCGCCAATGCAGCTACCCCCAGGGGTAAGCAGCGTGAAACTCTAGGGTTCAGTCGGGCCTGTCCCCCTGCAGAGAGATTTTGGACGAAACATTAAATATACTCAACAAATACTCAAAAGATGACCAAAAATACTCAACAATGGTCCCCAGACTATGTTTTGACTATGTTTGAATATTCCTCCTGTAGAGGGACAGGCCCGACTTAAATCCAGGGTGGAAGACGACCACCGCAGACCTTTACACACCCCAGTGGCGTAAGGGCACGGCGGGCTGGCAACACGGGCCTTTGCGGGCACGCGAAGGTTGCGCACCGTCCTCCTCGCCTCGTCGGTCACGTCTTCCACCGCGCTGACAGCGGCACGAGGAGAGTTCAGAGGCAGCACCAAAACACCGCACGGCTGCGCGGCGCAAGACTCGACCCTCCTCCCCGCGATAAAGGGAACCCGCGGCGGTGGGCGGGGACGCGAGGCACGCATGACCTTCAGTGCTCTGGCCGAGTGGGCGGCCGACGCCATGAGGGCAAAACGCCGCCCTGGTATGGAAGAAACGAAAAGCCATAAACATAAACTTTTGGCGCTTCGCGCGAACTTCTTAGATCCGCGCTGGACCCCTCCCTCCAGCGCCGCCGGGGGGACCCAGCGCGGAGCGCTAAAAATCCGCGCGGAGCGCCAAGCGTTTATGTTCATGGCGTTTTTTCAGCCGCCCTGGCACCCATGGGTCGGAAGAAATAGGTAGAAACATGACGTAGGAAGGCGTTGAAAGTAGATCGGGTTCCGTCCGCCCCCTTGGGAGGACGGAAAGGGTAAAGCCACTCGATCGTTGAAATAGGAAGGCGCTTAAAGTAGACTGGAATCCGGGAATCCAAAAAAAAAAACTATTTCAACGACCGTTGGGTAGATGACCAACACGCCAAGCGTTGGCGGCGCGCACAAGGGGGTGGAGGGAGGGGGGAGGGCTTCTTAGAAGCAGGCTGCTTCTTAGAAGGCGCCGGCCTTACATAGATAGATAAGGCCCGCGCCTTCTAAGAAGCAGGGGTGCCTCTGAGAAGCCTTCCCCCCTCCCCCCACCCCCCTCTGCGCGTGGCTGAAAGCGGATCTCCTCCTCCTCCCCTCCTCCTCCCCTCCTCCTCCTCCTCCTCCTCCTCCTCCTCCTCCTCCTCCTCCTCCTCCCCTCCAGCGGGAGAGAGAGAGAGAGAGAGAGCGGGCTGTGGTCCGGCGCCTCAGCAACACGGCGGGGCGGCGCGCAGGCCGGGGGGGGGCGGCCGCGGCCCCCCTGGCCGAGGCCACGGCCTGCCTCCACAGCGGACGCCGCGCCGCCCCGGCCAGCCCGGCACCCCCCTCCAGCCGATATTCCAGGGGAACGAACAATGCCATACACATAAAAATTCTGAGGTCCGCGCGGACCTCAGAGCTTTTATGTTGCTTATGTCATGGTTCGTTCCCTTATCTTCGGCGCCCATCAGCCAATATTCGGCACCAAGCCGTGGGCATCATCATCATCATCATCATCATCATCATCATCATCATCAGCAGCAGCAGCAGCAGCAGCATCACAATCAGCATCATCAGCAGCATCAGCAACACCATCAGCATCAGCATCAGCATCAGCATCAGCATCAGCATCAGCATCAGCATCATATCATCATCAGCAGCATCAGCATCAGCATCGGCATCCTCATCATCACCACCACCACCACCATCATCATCATCATCATCCCCATCCTCATCATCATTATGATCGTCATCATCATAATCACCATCATAGCGATCGTCATCATCATCATCATCATCATCATCATCATCATCATCATCATCATCATCATCATCATCATCATCATCATCATCATCATCATCATCACCATCGTCATCATCGTCGGTACCAAGCCGTGGGAGGGGTTGGCTGAGCCCCGCTGGCCGACGGCACCACCCGAGAGGGCTCGTGCTGTGAACACGATGACGCGGCAATCCGCCCATCCATGGGCTGGCGGCTCCTCGACCCCGGTCCGCGGGAGGCACGCCCAGAGCGGCCCCTGCCGACAAAACGTCAGTGAGGGGTGGCGGGGGTGCAGAGCGCCGAAGGCTCGCTCTACGGGGAGGAGGGGACCCCCACCGTCTCCCCTTCCTCCTCATCCTCCTCATCTCCTCCTCATCCTCCTTCTCGTACTGTTCCGCCTCCTCCTCCTCCTCCTGCTCCTCCTCCTTCTCTTACTCCTCATTCGCCTCGTCATCATCACACTGCCCCTTCTCGTCGTCATCATCTTCATCACCACCGCCATCATCATCGTCACCATCATCTCCACCACCAAAATCAAACCCATCCCCTTCATCGACAACAGGTCGTTAAATGAATGGTGTTGGCATGTCTGTGTTGAATGTGTTTCACCTCGTCACAAGTATCATCATCTTCTCTTGGGTTCCTGCTCCCCCTCCTCCTGTGAGGGAGAAGCGGGGGGGAAAGGAAGAGAGGGGAGGCAGGCGAAGGAGATTGGGCGAAGCTACAGTTGCCCACATCCGCACAGAGTCGGTCATTCCAGCCCCTTCATTGAACCAGTTCCTCGGGCATGGTTCCTGTGGTTACGTCATCCTCCTCCTCGTCCTCTTCCTCCTCCTCCTCCTCCTCATCATGATCAGAATCAGAATCAGAATCAGAATCAGAATCAGAATCATCATCATCATCATCATCATCATCATCATCATCATCATCATCATCATCATCAGCATCATCATCATCATCATCATCAGCATCACCATCATCCTGGTCATCATCATCAGCATCAGCATCATCATCACCAGCACCATCATCATCATCAGCAGCAGCAGCATCATCAGCAGCATCATCATCGTCAGTATCACCATCATCACCAGCATCATCAGCATCAGCATTATCAGCATCATCGTCAGAATCATCATCGTCATCATACTCATCGTCACCAGCATCATCATCACCACCATCAGCATCATCAGCAGCATCATCAGCAGCAGCAGTGTCAGCATCATCAGCGTCATCAGCATCAGCATCGCCATCCGCAGCATCATCATCAGCAGCAACAGCATCATCACCATCAGTATCATCATTATCATCATCATCATCATCATCATCATCATCATCATCATCACGGTCATCATCATCACTATCACCATCACCATCATCACCAGCAGCAGCATCATCGTCATACTCATCAGCATGAGCATCATCATCGTCATCATCGTCATCGTCGTCGCCACAATAATCGTCATCGCCGTCATCGTCATCATCAGTATCGTCATCGTCATCATCAACATCACCATGGCCATGGTCATGGTCATGATCATGCTCTATTTGCCGTCGTCCTTCGTACCGCCAGTGTCTCATGTTCTAGCCCCCCCCGTAACTATCATTATGATAATGTTTCTCCTCCTGCTGCTCTCGTTCACGACTGCGCCTGTTAGTCCCGAGCAACAGCATCGAGCGCAAGGTTCAACCTGTCGAACAACACAATTGGTCCCGAGGAGCACAGTCCCACGGCGTTTGAATGCACCGAGGTTCAGCAAAGAAACTGAGAGCGAAGCGAAGCGAAGCAAAACGCCAGAGGCGTGCGTGCTTCTACGGGGAGCACGCCCGTGCCCATTAGGGCATGGCGTGGAGGCCATGGCCTCAAACATGTGAAACATACGCGGACTCACGTGGTCACCATCACTCAGTGCTCCCAGCCGCTGATAACCACCGCAAGTCGTTTGTGCTGTTGTTTTGGTGTTGTCGTGGTTGGGTCGCCGCTCGGATCTGCTCCTGCCCGGTGTCGGTGTCGCGGTGGTGCCCGTCCAATGTGTGGAGAAATTTCCGGATGTCGTCGTCCCATCGTTTTTGGTCCTCCTTGTTGCCAACGTCCTTGTTGCCGAGTGTTGAGATTTGGGTTCCAGTTAAGCACTCTCTGTGTCCAGCGCGTCGAAAGGCGAAGAGCCATCGTATTTGCGCAGCGCCAGGCCATCCTTCGGTGTAGGTGGAGCACATCGGGTATATCATGTTTCAGCATCAATGTCTCTGCTCTCCGTGTACTCCTGCGGACGAAATCGGACCACAATTCGACGTCCTCGTTCTGCGTATTGCCCAGTTGCGTGCTGTCGTCGTCGCTGACGTCGTCCTGCGCGTTTGGCTGGTGTGCAAGTGGGTTGCTGCAAACGTCGGACTCGCTGGGGTCGTTTGGTGCTGTGTACCTGGTGTCTTTGTGATTGTCTGGGGATGTATCTGGATTGCGTTGTGGTGTCGGTGTCGCTGCCATGCGTCTCCTTGGTGTTCCGATTATGATTCGTACCATCCGTCGTTGTGTTCTCGGTAACTGCTGCTTGAGAGGCTCTGTCAACGTCCACGTCTCTGCTCCGTACGTCATAATAGGGATGACGGTGCCCCTGTATAGTCGTAGTCGGCGTCGCAGTGGATAGTGCTTGCTGGCGAGTTCTTGTCTCTGGTTGCTGAAACACGCCCATGTTGCTTGAATTCGGTGCTTTATTTCGGTTCCGGTGCGTCATGAAAAGTAATGGTCTGGCCCAGGTAGGTGATGGTGCTTGTTCGTGGTGATATGACGATGTCCATTCCTACTACTTTGGCTGTCCGGTCGCGGTGTCGAGGCTGATTGGTCATGATTTTGGTCGGGTGCAATTCCACTCCGTGCTGTTTTGCTGCGGTGATGAGGTCGGAAAGTATTGCTCTTAGGTTGGGCAGTGTTTGGCTTGTCAGTAAAATGTCATCTGCGAACCGAAGGTTCGTGTCGCCGCGTCGGTGTGTCCCAGTTGGACGCCTTGGTGTTTCCTCTGCCAAACTGAGATCAGCGGTGCTAAGACGTGTTGGAGTAGCGTATTGAATCGCAATGAGCTCAGAGGATCCCCTTGCTTTGCGCCGAGTTGGAGGTCGAACATCTTATTAGTGGTGTCGGTGCAGACCACGGCTGTTTGGTCTTTGTACATGCGTCGTAGAAGGTCTACGTACCCAAGCGTCTCGGTGAAGCAGAGCTGCCCACAGGCTGTCGTGTTCGACTGTGTCAACAGCCTTTTTGAAGTCTATGCCTGCAGCCCAGAGAGTCTGCCTCCATTCGGCTGCCCTTGCGCGCAGAATATTGAAAGTAAAAAAGTGGCCGCGCGTGCCTCGTCCGGGGCGAAGGCCCGCCTGGTCGTCGGGTTGCTGTCGTTCTAGGGTTGGTTGTAGCCTGTTGTACAGCAATCGGCTGAAAGGCTTATACAACATCGGTATTGTGCAGATCGGGCGATAGTTCTGTGGAAGCGTCAAATCGCCCGACTTGGGGATTACAGTGATGACGGTCTTTTTCCAGCTGGCCGGCGTAGAGGCGTCTGCCTGTATGATGGTGTTGTACAACTGTAGTAAGGCACACTGGCGCTCTGGACCTGGTTTTCGAAGCATTTCAGCGCGAATTCCACTAGTGTCTGGTGCTTTGCCGCCCTTGAGCTGTGAGATTGCTGCGGTGAGCTCCGTCGGCGTGAAAGGTGGAATCTCAGGTGGCTTGTGCGCTGCGGTTGACGTGGGGTCAAGGCTGCGGGAAGAAGTATACAACTGAGCGTAAAAATCTGCAAATGTGACTGCTATCCCCTGCCTCGTTGTCTGCTTGCTGCCGTCGGCCCCGCCATCTCTGTAATTAGAACTATCCTCCGCCGTGTTTTGATGGAGCGGACGTTTTGAGGCCCCTTGCACTACTCCACTATGATGTTGATTCGCTCCCTTCGGTCAGCACGCTTCTGTCGTCGAATGCTCTGCCGTATCTTGTTGCTGATTGCTCGTCAGGCATTGTTGTTTGCAGGAGGCATGTTCTGTCGCTGCTTGATCAGGTCTTCGATGATGCCGTCGTGTTGCTGGTGCTTGGTGTCGTGGTTGGTATGGGTCGTGGCTGCTCGCGAGGGCGCCGCCGCGGCGGCAGCTCTGTGAGTGTGGAGGTGCACAGGCTCTCCTCGATGATGAGGTTGAGCTCCTGCGGGTCTGTCGGAAGTGCCGCCAGCTGTGACTGGAGACCCATGTGTCGTCGGTATTCGTCGAAATCTACGCGTGCCCAATGACCGCTGCAAGTGTCGGCCCGTGACGTGGGATGTCCTGGATGGCGTGTAGTTTTACCGTTCGGTGGAGCCGGGAAGCAAATGTGAAGTACGACAGCTTTGTGGTCCGAGTTGAGATCTGCGATGTTCGTGGCCTCGGCGTTAGTGCATACAGGAAGTAGACTTCTATCTACCAGTATGTAATCGTAATAACGCGGGTTGCCCGGTCGTGGTGAAAGTAATCTGTTTGTGTGGGGGTTTGCGGAAGAACGTGTTCACGATGGCGAGCCTCTCGATCGTGGCCCAATGTCGCAACCATTGCCCTCTAGAGCTCTTGTCGCCGTACCCGTGGGGTCCCACGAAGCGAGAAGAAACGTCGTTGATGGTCGCTGTAGCACACCAGCAGGACCAGCACCGGCACAAGCAGGAGCCAGAAGAAAGGCAGGATCCGTTTTGAGGATGGGGAGGAGATGGGCGAGGGCGGACGGGGCCTGGTGCCTCGTCTTTTCCCGCCACTCCACCAGATCCACTGGCATCACAAATCTGCAAACAGAAGACGCACAACGACAGCACGGGAAGTGGGAGCCCACAGGAGGGGGGGGAGGAGCGGGAGACGGAGGGGAAGGAGGAGGAGAGGACTCTGGGGACTCTGATGACGCGGGGCAAGTCTCTACCCCCTGGCACACAGGCCGAGCAGGAGGCTAGCCATTGCTATCCTCCAGCGGTGCCGGGCCAATCCCAGCGTAAGCTACTGGCAGGCTGGCCGCTACGACTCCTGCAGTCTGAGGCCAGCAGGAGTAATGGCATGCGGCCCACATCGCCGCACGAGCCCACGGCTCGGAAAAGGAGGAGGAGAGGAGGCGCAGAAGGGTGAGAAGGAGGATACGGTCATAAAATTTAGGTGTGGGATAGCGTGTCGCCACGGCGGCCCTGGCAACACGCCGTGCCTCGCGAGTGGACAATGGTTTGCTCCGCTCCGCGGGGGGCAGGCTCAAGAAAGCTCGAGACGTTACCTCTTGGAAGCCGCGAAGTCGATAGCGTGTCGCGCCGTAGCGTGGTGGGCCAGAACTGGCGGCGCGCCACGCTATCCAAAAGTTTCCGATCAGATGTGCGACAGAGACCGAGCAGAGGAACAAGCTGAGGAAGACTGGAGACAGGTAGGAGTAGACGGATACAGGGGTGGCGGGGGAACCCATAGGGGTAGGAGGCTGGCTACGCGTCCCCCTCCTTGTCCACCCCATCCTGATCATCCCGTAGCATGTCCTTGTCGTCCTCCACCTCGTCCATATCATCATTATCATCATCATCATCATCATCATCATCATCATCATCATCATCATCATCATCATCATCATCATCATCAGAATCAGAATCATCATCATCATCATCATCATCATCATCATATCATCATCAGCAGCAGCAGCATCATCAGCAGCATCAGAATCATCATCATCATCATCAGCAGCATCATCATCACCATCATCATCATCATCAGCAGCAGCATCATCAGCATCATCATCAGCAGCATCAGCATCGTTAGCATTATCATCATCATCAGCAGCAGCATCAGCATCACCATCATTAGCATCAGTATCATCATAACAATAATAATCGTCATCAGCATCAAAATCATCACCATCATCATCGTCCGTCTCGTTGCCATCGTCATCGCATCACCATGATCAACAGAATCGGCATCCCCACCATCATCATCGTCAGCATCATCATCAGCAGCATCATCATCGTGATCATCATCACCATTATCGTCATCGCCAGCAAAATCATCATCGTCATCATGAGCATCGTCGTCATCATCGTCGTGATCAGTATTCTCATCATCATCATCACCACCACCATCATCATCACCATTATCAACACCATCATCATCAGCATCATCATGAGCAGCATCATCGTCAGCATCAGCATCCTCAGCATCACCATCGTCGTCGCCAGCGGTTTCAGCATCGTCGACATCGTCATCCGCATCATGTTCTTCATCATCAGTAGCACCATCATCATCATCAGCATCATCATCGTCGTCATCATCATCATCATGAGCATCAGCATCATCATCATCATCATCATCATCATCATCATCATCATCGGCGCCGTCGTCATCGGCGTCATCAACAGCAGCAACCTCAGCGACAGCATCAGCAGCATCATCAGCGACGTCATCGTTATCACCATCATCAGCATCGGCATCGCCATCCGCATCAGCATCACCATCATCGTGATCAGCAGCAGCATGATCACTCTAGTCGTCACCCTAACCCAACTCGGTAACATCAGAATCGTCATCATCAGCACCGTCGTCAGCATAATCGCCATCATCAGCATCGTCGTCAGAACCATCAGCATTATCAACAGAACCATCATCATCAAAACCAGCATCGTCATCATCATCAGCATCATCAGCAGCATTATCATCATCACCATCATCATCATCATAATCGTCATCCGTGCAAGCATCATCAGCACCATCGCCATCGCTCATAATCACCCTAATCCTCCTCGCAACCCGTCTCAAGAACATCATGTTGGTTCCCATGCTCAGCAACGTCATCATCATCATCATCAGCAGCATCAACAGCATCACCAGCATCATCCGCATCATCCTTACCATCATCATCGTCACAACCACCACCACCATCCGCAGCAGTCGCATCGGCGCCGTCAGCATTATGATCCCCACCATCATCGCCGTCAACAACAAAAACACTAACAGCAACAACCACATCACCATCACCAGAAGAGCAAACATCAGCATCACCATCATCAGCAGCATCATCATCATCACCATCGTCAGCATCATCAGCATCATCAGCATCCGCATCAGCATCATTCGCATCAGCATCATCATCACCACCACCATCATCATTAGCATCATCAGCAGCAGCAGCATAATTATCAGCATCATCAGCATCGTGCTCCTCCCCCCCGTCCTCCTCCTCCTCTTCCATGTCCTCCTCTTCCTACCTCCCCCTTCCCAAACACCTCATATTCCTGCACATCCACCTCCTGCTCCTCCGTCTTTTCCTCCCCACACTCCTCCGCAGTCATCTGTCTCTCCTCCGCATGATCCTTTTTCTCTACCTCCTCATCTTCCTCATCTGTTTCAGGGAAGCGCAGCGGAGATGGCAGCCGCCTGCTTCCACCCCTCCAGCGCGCGCCAACGCCGCCTCCACGTCGGCAGCGCTGCCGACGTGGACGCTCTTCCTCACCTGCAGCGAGGCGGAAGGGAAGGAAGAGGAGAGGAGGAGGAGGAGGAGGAGGAGGAGAAGGAGGAGGAGGAGGAGGAGGAGGGTAGAGCAGAACGAAGAGGTCGGCGGGCGCTGGGAGGTCAGGGGGCAAGAGGTTGGAACAGCAGGCGGAGGAGAAGAGGGTTGGGGAGGGCGGGAAGGGGCCTGTGTTCGAAGACGGGCCTACCGGCATGGCATCCATGATCAGATGACATCGGCGCGTCCAAATCAGACCCCCTCTCCAAGGGACGCCGAAAGACGCGTCGAGCCCCCCCCTCCCCCCTCATCCTTGTTCCTCATTAGAATATACCCCCACCTACCTCGTATTCCGGCCGATAGCGGCCCAATCCGGGACCTCCCATCCGGACTGTAAAAAATCAATACAAAGTGGCCGTGTTTTCTCAACATCGTCTTTCTTGTCGTCGACGATGCGAAAAGCGTGGCAGGAATAGGACGCGGCGCACATCGCGCGCGGCAGTCAATCTGGGCCCGCCCATCCTGACCGTAAAAAATCAATACGAAGTCTTCGTTTTTTCCTCTCAGCATGCCCTGCCTTGTCGCCGGCGGTGCGAAATATGTGGCAGCAATGGGACGCGGCGCACATATGGGACGCGGCGCACATCGCGCGCGGCTGTCAATCCGGGCCCGCCCATCCTGACTGTAAAATATCAAAACAAAGTTTCCGTTTTTTCCTCTCAGCATGGCCTGCCTTGTCGCCGACGGTGCGAAGTATGTGGCAGGAATGGGACGCGGCGCACATCGCGCGCGGACGTCCATGCGGGCCGCGGGCCTTCCCATCCTGACTGTAAAAAACAATACAGAGTTGCCGTTTTTCCTTTCATCATGGCCTGTCTTGTCGTCGACGATGCGACATGCGTGGCAGGAATGGGGCGCGGCCCACATCGCACGCGGACTTCTGGGGCAACCCCAAGGCGGGAGTGGCCACCTTACTTGTCAGAAACAATGCCATGCTGATTTTCCCTGCCCACATAGCTGTTCTTGTCACCCACCCCGCAAAAGTGCATGGCAAGAATTGGGCGCGGCACACACACACACACACACACACACACACACACACACACACCGCTCGAAGTGAATGAAATGACCTTCCCGCTTGGGCGCCGAGCGAAATTTTCTCAAAGTTGCGCTCCCGCTTTGGCTCGGCGCACGTTTTTTGCTCGCCAATTCATTGGGCGCCGGGGCGTTCCAGGAGGCCCAGGGGTGACGAATGCCTGGGAGGTTTTTGCTTGTCCAGGCTCTTGGAGGGCCTCCTGAGGCTCCCCGCGGTTTCTTGGCGGCGTCTGCGGCCGTCTGGAGGCCATCTTGGGCGTCTTGGAGCGATCTTTCGGCGACTCAAGACCCCTCGGATCGTCTCGGGGGCGTCTCGGCTCTCTTGGGGCGTTCCTGGCGCGCTCTGGGACCTGGAAGTCAGCGCTCTGGGACCTGCGACACTGAAATGCCCGCGCAGCCAACAGTTGTGCCATCACTGTTTCTTATGTTGTGGGAGGGCGGGTAGGAATGGGCATGCCATGCTTGACTCGCTCGAGCTGGCTAGCTTGACCCCCCCCTCACCCCCCCCCCCCCCCCTCCCGCCCCCCCCCCTCCCCCTCCCCCTCTCTCGCCCCTCACCCCCCCCTGCCCCCTCCCCCCCCCCGCGGGCGCTCGCCCAAGGGAGGTCCGCCTCCGCGAGACCGAAATTTCAAAACCTGGTCCCGAGGGGCAAACCCGACAATGTAGCTGGATCCCACACGTCCAGCGCTTCCGCCAGAATGCAGCATCCAGCGACTCATAGAAGCGAATCGATTCGGGACGACTCGAATGGAATAGAGTGGAGTGGAGCGGAGTGGAGTAAGAGTGGAGTAAGAGTGGAGTGGAGTATACTAGAGTAGAGTAGAGCAAAGCAGAGTAGAGTAGATAATGTTAGAGTAGGGTAGAGTGGCGTAGAGTAGAGTAGAGTAGAGTAGAGTAGAGTAGACTAGACTAGACTAAACTAGACTAGACTAGACTAGACTAGAGTAGAGTAGATTCGAGTAGAGTAGAGTAGAGTAGAGTAGAGTAGAGTAGAGAGTAGAGTAGAGAGTAGAGTAGAGAGTAGAGTAGAGAATAGAGTAGAGAGTAGAGTAGAGAGCAGAGTATGATAGGGTAGAGTAGAGTAGAGTAGAGCAGAGTAGAGTACACTAGAGTATAATAGAGTATACTAGAGTAGGAGTAGGGTAGAGTAGAGTAGAGTACACTGGAGTAGAGTAGAGTAGAGTAGAGTAGAGTAGAGTAGAGTAGAGTCGAGTAGGCTACTTAGAGCGCGGTAGAGCAAAGTAAGGCCGAGTCGAGTCGAACCCAAACACTATAACAGAGTACGTAGAGTAGAGTAGAGTAGAGTACGTGAAGAGTCTAGTAGAGTAGAGTAGAGTAGAGCAGAGTAGAGCAGAGTAGAGTAGAGTAGAGTAGGTAGAGTAGAGCAGAGCAACGCCGGCTAGAGTACGGTAGCGTAGCATAGCGTAGCGTGGCGTAGCGTGGCGTGGCGTAGCGTGGCGTGGCGTAGCGTAGCATAGCGCAGAGTAGAGTAGAGCACAGTAGAGTAGAGCAGCGTCGGGAAGAAAAAGAGTAGAGTAAGGGTAGAGTATAGTCGAGCCGACTAGAGTAGAGCAGCGCAGAGTCGAGAGTGGAGTGGAGATTAAAGTAGAAGAGTAGAGTAGAAGAGTAGAGTATAAAGTAGAGTAGAGTAGCGTAGAGTAGAGTAGAGTAGAGTAGAGTAGAGTAGAGTGGAGTGGAGTGGAGTAGAGTAGAGTACAGTATAGTAGAATGGAGTAGAGTAGAGTAGAGTAGAGTAGGGTAGAGTAGAGTAGAGTAGAGCAGAGCAGAGCAGAATAGAGTAGAGAGTAGAGTAGCGTAGAGTAGAGTAGAGTAGAGTAGAGTAGAATAGAGTAGAGTAGAGTAGAGTAGAGTAGAGTGGAGTCGAGTAGAGTAGAGTAGAGTAGAGTAGAGTAGAGTAGAGTAGAGTAGAGTAGAGAGTAGAGAGTAGAGTAGAGTAGAGTAGAGTAGAGTAGTAGAGTAGAGTAGAGTAGAGTAGAGTAGAGTAGAGTAGAGAGTAGAGAGAGTAGTAGTAGAGTAGAGTAGAGAGTAGAGTAGAGTAGAGAGTAGAGTAGAGTAGAGTAGAGTAGAGTAGAGTAGAGTGAAGTAGAGTAGAGTAGAGTAGAGTAGAGTAGAGTAGAGTAGAGTCGAGTCGAGTCGGATAGAGTAGAGTAGAGTTGAGTGGAGTGGAGTGGAGTGGAGTGGAGTGGAGTGTAGTGTAGTAGAGTAGAGTAGAGTAGAGTAGAGTAGAGTAGAGTAGAGTAGGGTAGAGTAGAGTAGAGTAGAGCAGAGCAGAGCAGAGTAGAGTAGAGTAGAGTAGAGTAGGGTAGAGTAGAGTAGAGTAGAGTAGAGTAGAGTAGAGTAGAGTAGAGTAGAGTAGAGTAGAGTAGAGTAGAGTAGAGTAGAGTAGAGAGTAGAGAGTAGAGAGTAGAGTAGAGAGTAGAGTAGAGAGTAGAGTAGAGAATAGAGTATAGTAGAGTAGAGTAGAGTAGAGTAGAGTAGAGTAGAGCAGAGTAGAGTAGAGTAGAGTAGAGTAGAGTAGAGTAGAGTGGAGTGGAGTGGAGTAGAGTAGAGTAGAGTAAAGCAACGCAGAATAGAGTAGAGAATATTAGAGTAGAGTAGAGTAGAGTAGAGTAGAGTAGATTAGAGTAGAGTAGAGTAGAGTAGAGTACACTCGAGTAGAGCAGAGTAGAGTAGAGTAGAGTAGAGTATAGTAGAGTAGAGTAGAGTAGAGTAGAGTAGAGTAGAGTGGAGTGGAGTAGAGTAGAGTAGAGTACGGTAGAGTTGAGTAGAGTCCATTAGAGTAGAGTGGAGTACTTATAGACCACTATAGCAGAGTATAGCCGAGCCGGGTCGAATCCCGAAACTATAACAGAGTACGTAGAGTAGAGTAGAGTTGAGTAGGGTAGAGTAGAGTAGAGTAGAGTAGAGTAGGAGTAGAGTAGAGTAGACTAGAGTAGAGTAGAGTAGAGTAGAGTAGAGTAGAATAGGGTAGGGTGGGGTAGGGTAAGGTAGGGTAGAGTAGAGTAGAGTCGAGTCGAGTCGAGTCGAGTAGGGTAGATTACAGTAGAGAGTAGAGTAGAGTAGAGTAGAGTAGAGTAGAGTAGAGTAGAGTAGAGTAGAGTAGAGTAGAGTAGAGTAGAGTAGAGTAGAGTAGTGTAGAGTAGAGTAGAGTAGAGTAGAGTAGAGTAGAGTAGAGTAGAGTAGAGCAGAGCAGAGCAGAGTAGAGTATAATAGAATAGAGTAGAGTAGAGTGGAGTAGAGTAGAGTAGCGTAGAGTAGAGTAGAGCAGCGTAGAGTAGAATAGAGTAGAGTAAAGTATAGTAGAGTGGAGTAGAGTAGCGTAGAGTAGAGTAGGGTAGGGTAGAGTACACTAGCGTAGAGTAGAGTAGAGTAGAGTAGAGTAGACTAGAGTAGACTAGAGTAGAGTAGAGTAGAGTAGAGTAGAGTAGAGTAGAGTAGGGTACAGTAGAGTCGAGTAGAGTAGAGCAGCGCAGAGCAGGGTAGGGTAGAATACTTACAGTGCAGTAGAGTAGAGTAGAGCCGAGCCGAGTCGAATCCGAATAATATAACAGAGTACGTAGAGTAGAGTAGAGTCGAATAGAGTAGAGTAGAGTAGAGTAGAGTAGAGTAGGGTAGGGTAGGGTATAGTAGAGCAGAGCAGAGTAGAGCATAATATAATTGAGTCGAGCAGGTAGAGTAGAGCAGAGCAATGCAGAGTAGAGTACAGTAGCGTAGCGTAGCGTGGCGTGGCGTAGCGTGGCGCAGCGTGACGTAGCGTAGAGTAGATTAGAGTAGAGTAGAGTAGAGTAGAGTAGAGTTGAGTAGAGTAGAGAGGAGTAGAGTAGAGTAGAGTAGAGTAGAGCAGGGTAGAGTAGAGCCGAGTCGAGTAGAGTAGCGCAGAGTCGAGTAGAGTAGGGTAACGTAGCATTGCGTAGTGTAAAGTAGCGTAGAGTAGAGTAACGTTGAGTTGAGTAGGGTTGGTAGAGTAGAGTCGAGTGGAGTAGAGCAGAGCAGAGCAGAGCAGCGCAGACCCGAGCACGGTAGGACAGAGCAGAGTATTGTAGATTCTAACAGAGTAGTGACCACGATGGAAACCACCGTAACCGCAAGTTCACAAAAAGATTCCAGGACGGGCGCAATCCCAAATTTACATGGCAGCGTTTCGCACTTGCACTCACGGTTCACTCTGCACTGCGCGCAGCGCATGCAATTACACGCGCCTTCGCCTTGCAAACATCACCCCAGGAACCATCTTAATAACACCAAAGGTGACCTGTGGGACCTGCGGGACCTGTGGAACCTGCCGGAATTGGGAGAAATGTTGGGAGCGTGAGCCCTGTGGAACTTGTGGGAGCTGTGCGGGCTGCGGTAGCTGTGGGACCTGAGGGACCTGCGAGACCTGTGGGACCCTTGGGACCTGTGGGACGCGTGGGCCTGGTGGGACCTGTGGGGCCTTCGAAATTGCAAAACTTGTCGTCCCTGCGAGACCTGTGGGACCTGTGGGACCTGCGGGGCTTGCGCCACCTGCGACACCTGCCTGACCTGTCGGACCTGTAGGACCTGAGGGACTCGTAGGACCTGTGGGACCTGCAGGACCTGCGATACCAGTGGGACCTGTGGCGCCTGTGGCACCTGTAGGCCCCGTGGGACCTGCGGAACTTGCGGGGCCTGCGGGACCGGCGCGACATGTGGGACCTGTGGGACCTGTGGGACCGGAGGGGCTGGGTGGACCTGTGGGGCCTGTGGGACCTGTAGGGCCTGAGGGGCCTGTGGGGCATGCGTCGCCTGTGGGACGTGTGGGACATGCGGGACCTGCGCGACCTGCGAAACCTGTGGGACCTGCGGGTCCTGCGGAACCTGCGGGACCTGCGGACCCCGTGGCCCTTGTAGGACCTGTAAGCCCTATCGGGCCTGTGGGACCTGTGGGGCCTTCGGGGCATGTGGGACCTGGGGGGACTGGGACTTGCGGGGCCTGCGGGACTTGCCAGACCTACGAGGCCTGCGGGGCTTGCGGGACTTGTAGGACCTGTGGGACATGTGGGGCATGTGGGACTTGTGGGACATGTGGGATATGCTGGGCCTGCGGGATTTGTGGGACCTGCGCGACCTGCGGGACTTGTGGGACTCGTGGGACCTGTGCTGGCGGCGGGACCTGTCGGACCTGCGGGACCTGTGGGACCCGGGGGGCCTGTGGGACCTGTGGGACCTGAGGGACCTGGGAGACCTGCGGAACCTGTGGGACCTGTGAGAGCTGCGGGACCTGCGGGACATGTGCGACCGGTGGACCTGCGAGAACCTGTGAAACCTGTGGGGTCATTCATACCTGTGGGACCTGTGGCACCTGCGGACCTGCGGGACCTGCGGGTCCTGTGGGACCTGTTGGACCTATGGGTCCTCTGGGACCTACGGGACCTGTGGGAATTGCGGGACATGCGGGACCTGCGAGACCTTTAAAACCTGTAAGACCCGTGGGGCCTGCGGAACCTGTGGGACGCGCGGGACCTGCATGTGGGACCTGTGGGACCTGCGGGGCCTGCGGGGCCTATGGAGTATGCGGGACTGGCGGGTCCTGCGCGACCTGCGAGACCTGTGGGACCTACGGACCCTGTGGATCCTGTGGGGCCTGCGGGACCTGTGGGGGTTGTGGGACCTGTAGGACCTGTGGGACCTGTGGGACCCAGTGGGACCTGCGGGACCTGCGGGGCCTGCGGGGCCTGCGGGACCTGCGAGACCTGCGCGACACGCGGGACCTGCGGAACCTGTGGAACCTATGGGACATGTGAAACATGTGGGACCTATGGGGCCTGTGGGACCTGTGGGGCCCGCGAGGCCTGTGGGACCTCTGGGACCTGTGGGACGCGTGGGACCTGTAGGACCTGCGAGACCTGCGAGACCTGTAGGACCTTCTTTGCGACTTGTGGGTCCTGTGGGACCTGTAAGACCTGTAGGACCTGTGGGACCTGTGGGACCTGCGGGACCTGACACCTGCAAGACCTTGGGACCGGTGGGATCTGTTGGGCCTGAGGGACCTGTGGGACCTGTGGGACCTGCGGGACCTGCGGGACCTCCGGGACCTGTGGCACCTGTGGCACCTGTGCGGCCTGTGGGACCTGCGGGACCTGCGGGACCTGCGGGACCGGCGAGACCTTCGAGACCTGCGGGACCCGTGGGACCTATGGGACCTGTGGGACATCTGGGACACGTGGGACCTGTGGAACCTGTGGGACCTGTGACCGCCGAGGACCCAAGTAAGGCCCTGAATTCTGGGACCGCCAGTCACCCAAGTAAGGACCTTACTTGGGACCCCGGGAATTCCTTATTAAATTTGGTGGATCGACAGATGTCTCGCACTTTGGGATCATCGAGGCCCCCCGGGGGGCATTTATTAAGGAACCAAAAGTTTCCTTACGTCCACCATGTTTTCTTGGAGCGGAAAAACCCAAAGTTCAAACGTCCCGGCGTGGCCGTCGGAGGCCCCCAACCAGCCACCCAGCTTGGAAACGCGCGGCAAATGTTTCGCCGAGGCTGAACGCGACTCTGCTGCTGTCGCCACCGCAGCTGCACTGCATCCGGTGATCCACTGGCCTCAGGGCCCCGAAGAGTAAGCCTCCTAGCGGTGTCCTGACGACCTCCTGGAATCTGGGGGGAGACCGCCGGGGGACCTTCCCTGGTCCTCTTGGGGGCCTCCCGCAAACTTCCAGAAGGGGGCTGGGAGGTCTCCCAGAAGCTTTTTCTGGTCCTTGCAAGCCTGCTGGGAATCCTCCCCGAGGACCAGGGTCCGGGAGCCTCCCCCAAACCTCGAAATCTGGCAGGGCTCCCTCCAAGGGGGAACTTCCGGGGAGACCAGGGGAGGCCCCCTGGAAACCTCCCCTGGTCCTCCCGGGGCGCTGGGGGGAAACTTGGTGGAGGACCAGGTGAGGTCTCCTGGAAGCTTCCCCTGGTCCTCCCGAAAGCCTCCCACAGGAGACCTCCCCCCTGCGGGAACTCTCATCGGAGGCTTCCAGGTGAACCAGGGGAAGCCTCCCAGAGACCTCCCCTGGTCGTCCCGGAAGCCTGGGGGAGGCCTCGCCTGGTGCTCCCAGGGGCCGTGGGAAGCCTCTCGCCACACCTTGTGGAAACCAAGGGAAGCCTCCGGAAGGCCTCCCCAAGCCCTCGGGGGGATCAGGGGGAGGTCTCCAGGAGAACCGGAGGAAGTCTGGTGGAGGCCCCCTCCACCTCGCCGGAGGAGGGCCCGCTGGGAGGTCTGGTCGACGTGGAAGGGGGGCATCCCACCAGACCTGTTGGAGGTGGAAGGGAGGTCTGGTGCCAGACCTAGTGGGGTTGGGGGTAACTGAAGACCCAACCCAGGCAAAGCAAGAAAACCAGCATGGAGGCGAACGCGGCCCAAGACGGCACCAAGATACCCCCCAGGCAACTCACGACGGCCCAAGAGGGCCCCTAATGTCCCAGGTAGCCCCATATACGACTCAAGAGTGTCCCAGGAGGCCCCCATGACAACCCGACAGTAACCCATGACATACCACATGTTGTCCATGTGTGCCACGTGAGAACCCCAGGAGACGCAATAATGAGACAAGGAGAACGAAATTGAAGAAGGGAGGGTGACAACATGGGGGACGTGGGAAGGGGGAGGGCGACGACGTAGACGAAGGAGTGCGCCCCGAAGCGGCGCGGAAGAGCGCGTCACATGTTGCGGCCCTTGCAAGGCTATGGGCGACGACATGTCGCGCGTTATGACTTTCGTGGCGGTGCTCGAAGACTCGCCACGCCGAGTACTGCGCGGTCGCGGTGCGCGGGACTTGCCGCGAACAAATCGGCATGACGCACGCGCCGCGGTTTCTACCACAACCGCGCGACGCGTATGATTTGTCAACAATGTCGCGCCCTCCACGAGCGGACAGGGCCCTCCACTTTGAGACGTGCGCAACAAAACACCATCAAAACATAATGCGAGTGGACGAGGGAGAAAGCAACCAGAAGAGGTCGCGCGAAAGGTGGACAACAAATGAACAATGCTCACAAAAAAAAAAAAAAAAAAAAAAAAAAAAAAAAAAAAAAAAAAAAAAAAAAAAAAAAAAAAAAAAAAAAACATGCGCAAGCGCCCAACGAAACAAACTTATAGACACTCCAACAATTTGGCGTGCCGCGAAGAAGGGAAAAAGGGGCGGGGGGCCCGCGTGCCCACGAGGAACAAACTTAACGGCATGGTAATCGCTACTGGACACGCCGTCACGCAGAGCCGCTCTGACAACACACGCGCACACGGGCGCATCATCGCGCAAAAGCGGCCGAACCACGCCGTGCGAAGCATCGCTGCGCCAAGGCGATCCGCCCATGCAAAACACGCGCAAATGGCATCCGAAAAAAACATTACGCGCCGCGCAAAAAAAATATGGCGCGGTGCCGCAACAATCAGGCGGCTACGAATGTAAACTCCTCTGAACTGCGCGCACGCGCGTCGTGTTAAACAGGCCGCGCCGCGCAGGCACGCAACTCGGTCTCGCGCCAGCACGTCGAAGGGAAGGTCTGCGGGAGACGCTCTGCAAGTGGCAATGAAGCAACCCCACGAGAACGCGATACATGTGAAATCGAAGCACGTGCCAACAGTAACCGCGACAGCAGAACAACCAACAAACAATCATTTTAAAGAAACATCCATAACTTCCGGTTGCGGCGGTTTCTTGCGCGGTCAAGTAGGGTAGAGTAGAGTAGAGTATAATCGCGTAGAGGAAGAGTAGGGTTGATTAGGACAGAGTAGGGTAGAGTTGGGTGGAGTAGGGGGAGAGGGGAATAGAGTAGAGCAAAGCGGGATAGGAGTAGAGCATAGTGGAGCAGATTGGACTGGAGTAGAGTGGCGTAGAACTGGGGAGAGCAGATTCAGAGTACGGTAAGAGTAGAGTAGAATAGAGTAGAGTAGAGCAGAGTAGAACGGAATAGGGTAGGCGTTGGAGCTGGAGTAGAGTAGGAGTAGAATTGGGCTGGGTTGGGGGGGGGGGTAAAAACCGTGCTAGAGCAAAGTAGGTAGAGTGGACTAGAAGCCAAATAAAGAAGCATAAAAAAGTAGAGTGGAGTAGGGTAGACTAGAGGATATATTGGACAGTGGGTAGAATCGAGTCAAGTATAGTAGAAATTAATAACATGGGACAGAATAGACGCGAACCTGATATAGTACACTAGAACAGAATACTATAGAAAATGATAACACATATAACAATAACATAACAGAAATACAATAACCTAGAAAACGGCAGAGGACAGCCTATGGTATGATATACTGTGGAAAGGCGTGATGTGATGGAATAGTCACGAATCGAGAAAAGCATAACATCATATAATGGAGCAGGACAAAGTTCAGGGCGCATGATAGGAAATACTGTGATAGCATAACATAGAAAATACTGAACTACATTATATTAGGATAAGGCTGGAGGGAAGAGTAAATAATAGACACTATAATTCAACAAAAGGCTAGCAGAAAGACTAGAATAGGATATGAGAAAACCTTAAATATAATACACTACGATAGCAGATGACAGAACCGATCAGAGAAGAAAAGACAATAAAGGAACCTACTATAATCTGGAAGAAAATATCACATACTAAAATAGAATGGAATAGGGTGCGACAGGGTAGAATGGAGAAGGATCGAGTGTAGCAGAACAGACTGGACTACATCAGGATAGACTATACTATAAAGTAGTCGGGTGGAATGGAATACTATAGAACATTACATAATGAGATAGGGTAGGGTATGATATAATATCGTATGAAACACCTATAAACACATGGTATAGCATAGCATCGACGATAATGATATAATATACTAGCCTGCATCAGAATAACATGGAGTAGTGCAGAGTAAGAGAGTAAAGTGGAGTAGAGTAGAGCAAAGCAGAGTGAAGCAGAGTAGAGCAGAGTAGAGTAGAGTAGAGTAGAACGGAGTGGAGTAGAGCAGAGAGCACTATAATACTATGTATATACGAGAAAATGGGCGGGATATGGTACATGGTAAGAGTAGAGTCGGGCAATGTGGGGTAGAGTAGAGCAGAACAGAGCAAGGCCGGGTAGGGTATAGTAGAGCATGCTAGGGTAGGGAGGAAAACATGCTGGAACAGGAGTAAAGTAAAGTAGGAGAGGAGCGAGATTAGAGTAAAGTAGAGTAAATCACAGTAGAGTAGGGAAAAGGAGAGGGGAGGAGAGGAAAGGAGAGGAGAAGAGAGGAGAGGTTAGGAGAGGAGAGTCGAGTAGAGTCGAGTATGATGGAGTATGATGGAGTATGATGGAGTAGGGTAGAGTAGGGCAGAGTGGAGTAGAATGGAAAACAATAGAGTAGAGTAGAATAGGATGGAGTAGCGTACGAGTAGAATAGTGTAGAGTAGCGCAGGAGTACGAGTATAATATAATAGAGTAGATTAGAGTAGAGTAAGGTAGAATAGTGGAGCGAGTCCAATCCCGTCCAATCTACTCAAGCCCAATCTAATGGAGTCCACTCTGGTCCACTTCATCTCAGTCGTATGATCTATTTGGAGTCTGCGCTCGCCGAAATACATTGTCTGAATCGGCGCGGCACTCAGAGGAACTGGCCCGCACGCCGCGTGGGGCAAGCTCCGAGTGCGGCCGCCCACGCAGACGGCCCCCCCGCTTTCAGGAGCCCGTCGGGCCCATCCACCTGACGGACCTGCCCAGAGAGGAGAAGAGCACACCCGAGCGAGGCCTGATGTGCAGAAACGTCATGAGGCCGGGAGGGAAGGTCAAGGAGGAAGAAGGGAAGGGAGAGGAGTGGAAGCGGAGGAGGGAGGAGAGAGGAGGACGGAGGAGGGAGGGAGGAGGGAGCAGGAGGGAGGGAGGAGGGAGGAGGGAGGGAGGGGGAGGAGGGAGGGAGCAGGAGAGAGGGAGGGAGCAGGGAGGACCCTCTCTCTTGGGAAGACGACCCTCCTTCGGCCCAGGGGGGCCGCGGGCCAGCGGCGTGCGCGCCTGCCGAGAAGGGATGGCCGCACTCGGCGCAGGCACGATCACCGGGAAGACGAGGAGAGGGAGCGAAGATCAGATTGTGTCTATGTGTTTTTTCCCTTCCTGAGTAGCGCGCCTGCTGAGAAGGGATGGCCGCACTCGGCGCAGGCACGATCACCAGGAGGCCGAGGAGAAGGAGCGAAGGTCAGAGTAAATGAAGGGACCCTGGGACGCACAAAAAAATACTTTTTGATCCGCGGGTCGAGAGCGAGCCTCTTGCGGTCGAAGCTAAGCGGGCCGCACACACCTTTAATTGACAGAGGGAGGAAGGCAGAAGGAGGGGCCTCACAATAACAAATAAATACACACGAATATAAGGATTCCCCATATTTTCTGGGTTCTGTCTTCCCCCCCACTTCCCACATTTTCCCATCTTTTCTGGGGAGTCGACGATTCATTGTGTCTGTGTGTCTTTTCCCCTCCTGAAGTAAGACCAAGGACACGGCAGCGAGAAGCCGCAGCACGCCCCGCCGTCCCCCCCACAGCTCCCTCCGCGGTGGTCCCCACGGGCGCTTTCCCTTCCGCTGCGGGGAGCGCTCCCCCCCTTTGAATGACGACTGCCCCGTGGGCCTACAGGCCTCGGAACAAAATCAGCGAACACTCGTGCCACACTCATCCGTCAGCGCCTCCCCCTCCCCCCAATGTTCAAAGTTGGCGGTGGGTCCGACGAGATGCATCTCGACCGCAGTCTCCCCCGCGCGTGCCAACGTTGAGTTTGGGGGGGAGGGGGAGTGTTCAGTATTGTTTCCCTCTACCGTAACACTCAAGCGAGAGCCCGAGTTGGAAAGAATCCATCCTTCGTCGTTGCAACCACGGGGAAAGCAAAAAAAGGCTTTCCCTTCCACTGCGGGAGGCGCTCCCCCCCCTTTGAACGACGACTGTCCCGTGGGCCTATCACTCGAGCGAGAGCCCGATTTGGAAAGGATCCATCCTTCGTCGTTGTAGCCACGGGGAAGACAGAAAGGCTGGATGAGAAAGTTCGAAGAGATGTCCTGTGATGGCCCTGCTCTGAAAAAAGATCTGCCAAGTTTCTGGTCAAAAAGGTTGCGGGCGTTTCAAGCGAGAGCCCCACTTTGAAAAGGAGCCGCCCTCTACCAATTTAAATGCTGCACTGCTAGAACTTCGGGCCATAGGATATGATGTATGCAGTGAGAGCCGCATTTGGAAAAGGTACTGGCGTCCGTCCTTGTAGCTGTTAGGAACGTTCAGAACACATGTTCGCGGCGCTCAGGCGAGAGGCACATTTTGAAAATGACCTATTCTTTACCCGTGTAACTGGTGAAGCTGCTCAGATCTAGGATCATTCAGCGCTAAGAAGTATCTAGCGAAACGTCCGGCTGACCTACGCACGCGTCTGGCGGCGCGACAGGGGGAGTTGTTTACGAGGACGAGGAATGGAGGACAAGGAGGGCAAGGAGGAGAAGGAGGAGGAGGAGGAGCAGAGACTGGAGTGTGGCAGAGGAAGGAGGAGGAGGAGGAGGAGGAGGAGGAGGAGGGTAGATCGACAAGGCGTAACACCGCCACGTAGTCCGCGGGTGCACGAAGAGATACCTCGGACCGTCACCTCCTCATCTTAATCATCAACCTTCTCCTTGTCGTCGTCACCATCATCAGCCTCATCACCATCATCAGACTCATCGCAAGCCTTATCATCATCAGCGTCACCAGCACAGTCATAATCATCATCATCATCATCATCATCATCATCGTCATCATCATCAGACTCATCATCAGACTCATCATCAGACTCATCATCGTCATCCTTACCATAAGATTCGGCATCATCATCATGACCAGCAGCATCATCACAATCAGAATCATCGTCATCATCATCATCATCATCATCATCGTCATCATCATCATCATCATCGTCGTCGTCATAATCCTCGTCATCAGCAACATCATCATCACCACCACCACAGTCATAATCAGCAGTATCATAATCATTATCATCATCAGCGTCATCATCGGAATAATCGCCCTAACCACCACCGGCATCATCATCGTCATCATCAACATCACCACCACCACCGCCATCATCAGCAGCAGCAACAGCATCTGCATCATCATCAGCAGCAACAAGAGACCCATCATCATAAGCAGCATCAGCATCATCAGCACCAACATCAGCATTACGTTCCTCTTCTTTATCATCATTAGCAGCATCATCATCATCGTAGTCGGCATCGTCGTCATCATCGGCAGCAGCATCGCCTTCAGCATCCGTCAGCAGCAGCAACACCATCATCATGTCATAAGTATTATTCAGCAACCTTATCATCAGCAGCAGCAGCATCAGCAGCATCATCATCTTCAGCAACAACAGCATCAGCACCAGCAGCAACAGCTCCCGCGTCGTCATCATCTCATCATAATATCATCATCATCATCATCATCATCATCATCATCATCGCAATCGTCCTCATCATCATCAGCATCAGCATCAGCAGCATCAGTATCATCATCATCAGCAGCACCAGCAGCATCAGCGTCATCATCGCCACCACCACCACCACCATCATCATCATCATCATCATCATCATCATCGTCATCATCATCATCATCATCATCATCATCAGTTTCATCATTTTCATCATTATCATCATCACCGTCATATCCATCATCGCCGACGGCAAGTTCCGCGGCCAGACCGGCGCATCCGGCGATCGCCTCGCTGAAGGTCGCCCACGCGGCCGTGGTAGCCGCTGCGGGGCGCCGCGGCCTCCCGAGACGGCCATCGGCCACGTCGCGTGCGCCGCACGGCCTCTGCTCACGCGGACACCCGCGGTGTGGCGGCCGACGGTCAGGCTGGCGGCCGAGGAGATCAGCTCGTTGCCGTCCATCCCGATGTCGAAGGAAGCAGCCTGGCCTACATCGGGTGTGGCCGCTCCCCACTCTACTGC
>CAUYUJ010005585.1:32500-60242 GCA_963575745.1 Prorocentrum cordatum
TGGCTACGCGCACGGAGTCCAGAACTTGAGAAGTTCGTGATCCCACCGCGTCTTCTGTCCGCCGTGCTGTCGTTGTGGTGTTTGGTCGTGCAGCTGGGGTATCCGGGCGGAGGCGAGCCGTGCCAATCGATCTGGAAGAGGAATCGCAATTCTGATGGCACGCCGCCCCCCCTTGTTTGAAGCAGAATGAATAAGGGGAGGAGAAAGTAAGGAGAGGTACGGAGAGGGATAGAGGAGGATGGTAAAAAGAGAGGGAAGGAGAGGTGAGGCTGATGGAGACAACCAGATCCCATCATATAAAAAATGAGAAGGGTGGTGTGCAATAGCAGAGGGAATAGCAAATAGTACAGCATAAAGCGACGTGTCGTAAGGGGACTGAAGCAGACATGCTGCATGATAACGGTGAGAACAATTTCAAATAGGGAAGCATTCGACTACGTGCAAATATTCACGAGTATGTACAAATATGCTTACGTATACACATATGAATATAACAAGCTACGGCATAAACGCGAATGGCACAGTAAGGACGCGCAAGAGAATGGGAAGAAAATGTAAATATCATGGCATGCATGGGAACACGCGCACAAAGCAAGAACAGATCAGGGACCGTCACATATTCTGAATATGCCACCTTGCGTGCCCCCAACTCCTTTAGAGCCCTCTGCACTGAAAGCTGCAATACGTTCTCGGGGGCCCAGGACCCCATACTGCCAGAGTGCCCTGAGCTAGTCACAGGATTCCTGGGGTGCGTCGCGTCACTTCCTGAAGCCAGAAAGTTGCGAGACAGGCCACGAGGGTCAGAAGAAGGCCCCAAGACGATCCAAGAGGGCCCCGAGACGGCCTAGGAGCGCTTGGGGGGGCATGTTGGAAGCCAGGGGCATGGCCTGAGAGGCCAAGATCATTGAAAAGCCTATATTTCCCAACTGACGCTCGCATTCCCAGCGTCTCGGTTTTCAAAGCGCCCAGCACGTCCCAGGAAGCCCCCGAGGCCGCCCAAACGAGGCGCGGGAGCCCTCCCCAGGAGGGGCCCCGGGAGGCCCCAAAGGACAGCCCCAACCAGGGGGAGAAACGAGGGGGCCGCTCGAGCCCTTCCACCCCAAGACGGCCCCGAGATCCCTCCAGAGGTTCCCGAAGAGGGGCGCTTCCAGAAGGCAGGGGCGGCGGCGACCCGCTGCGGGCGTCCTCGATGAAAGCACAACGCGAGGTTACAGAGGATGAGACGAAGTGCTGCGATGCAGACGGCGCGCGCGATCACTGAAACGAGCACGTGGGAGGAGTGCAGGGTACACAGACAAAACGACGTGGGTGGACGTCCTGCAAGGATGCTAGAAGCCACGGAAGTTGGACAATACCTCAACCTCAACATGTCGTTACCTCCCTCTTCCCCCAACCAGGGCTGAAAAAACTGGTTGGGGCTGGAGCGAAATGGAATACGGGCGATATCCTCGCCAGGATCGGAAAGCTGGAGGGAAGCGGCCAGCAGAGAAAAATTAAAGGACCAGCGATGGGTAGACAGAACGCCTCGTCGGCAGCTGGGAAGTGGAGACGTAGAAGGGCTGGCGACGCGGAAGAGCTGGAACAAGGCCGAAGTCGACGAGACGACCTGCTCAGGGCTCGAATTGTGGAATGGCCAGCCCCGTTTCCTTTTTCCACCTTGGTTGTGTCGAAAAGACAACGAACACAGCCCGCTTGAAACTGGCGCGAGCTCCAACGCGCGCCGCGGCGGCTGGAAGAGGGCAATGCTCCCAGGCGCTCCTGGGAACCCGCGCCCCCAAGGGGAGATGGGAGGAGAAGGAGGAAGTGAGGACGATGACGACGAATCGTATCGAAGCTAATCAACGTAAGCCGCTTGCGAGAGGATGGGGAGGAGAAGGGCCGCTCGCGAGGGGATGGGGAGGAGGAGGAAGAGGAGGAAGATCAAAACGAGGAGGAGGAGGAGGAGGAGCGAAGCGACTGCGAGTCTTCAGCACCCACACTCGACACAATTCAGTTTCGGGTGGCCAGCCAGCCCTCGTTTCCTCAAATCTTGCCCAGGCTTCCGAACCTCTCGCAGAGATACCTCCGGCCAGCGACCGCACGAGGCGGCCAGTGGCACCGACGCCGGGGACCGTTTCTGGGCAGTGAGGCCCCAACAATACCTGCCTCGGGCATGAATGCCTTCTCGGCGGCTCATCTACTGCTGTCTGCCATGACCCAGCTCTGACAAACTGGCTGCGCGGCAGAAGACGCACACTCTTCCGGCGACACCGCTTTTCCCCGGGGGCCTCGCCCCCTTTTCATCCCCTCTCGGTTACTAGAGAATATGTCCTCTTACCCTCGCCCCTCTGGTAGAGATGCACACTGGCGAGCGGAATCCCACTTGCTCGCATAGGCTGGGAGGCTAGTGCTAGTGAGGCGGTTGGGGGAGCAAATGCATTGACACTTCGGACGGCGACCGCCCCGCAGACCTTGGAGGCCTCTGGAGCCCTTCTCGGAACTATCTTGGCATCGAACGGGGAGAAATCAAACACGAATGCGTCTCTGCAGCGCTCCTTGAATTATACCACAGCCTCTTGATGCCCATCTTGGGCCTGGCGGGCAGTCGCACAGGCCCCTCTCTGGCGTCTGCACGCTCAAGACGGCCCAAGGAGACCCCCAGACTGGCCAAAGCCGGCCCAAAACACCCTCAAAACGGCCCGAAGACGGCTGAGGAGGGCCCCAAAACGGCCCAAGTGGCCCCCAAGAGGGTAAATCAAACCTGGATGCGGCCCCAAGAGAAGCCCAAGAGAGGCCCCAGAGGGGGGAACCCGCACTGACTCCAAGAGGCTCCCAAACAGCCCCCAAAGGGTTTCCCAAACTCCCGGGAGCCTTGACACAGCTCCGAAAGGCCGCCACCGAGGCCGCCAGCAGGCCCCGAAGATGCCCCCATAAGCTCCAGGAAGCCTCAAACATGCCCAAATGAAACCCCCCAGAAGCTCCATCGCTTAACCGACCCCTATCCCCATGAACGTGGCCAGGGCCCCAATGGCCGGTTGACCCCCTAGATGAGGATATAGGCCGTTCCCTTCGGGCTTCGAAGTGTGTGTCCCCACCTGGGATGCAAGGGTGCTGGGGGTCTGGATGCGGATGGGGATGGGGATCGAGGGTCCCTCTTCCTCCGCCTCCTCCTCCTCATCATCCTCCTCCTCTTCCTCCTCTTCTTCCTCCTCCTCCTCCTCCTGGCACGTACCTGAGGCGCAGCAGGTTCATGAGCATGATGGCTGTCGCCATACCTGGGCCCGCACCTGTGGCAGGAACGACGGGATGGCACTCTGGGAGACGCATTGGGCACCCCTGGGAAGTCGACTGCCAATATCATAGCGATGAAAGGCCGCGACAGTGGGCAGAAGAGAATCAGGAGAGGGGTCTCCTCCTCCTCCTCCTCCTCCTCCTCCTCCTCCTCCTTCTCCTACTCCTCCTCCTCCTCCTCCTCCGCCCCCTCCTCCTCCTCCTCCTCCTCCTCCTCCTCCTCCTCCTCCTCCCCTTCCATGCATCTCCCTATTCCGCCTCCTCCTCCTCCTCCTCCTTCTCCTCCTCCTCCTCCTCGTCCTCCTCCTCCTCCTCCTCCTCCTCCTCCTCCTCCTCCTCCTCCTCCTCCTCCTCCTCCTCCTCCTCCTCCTCATCCTCCTCCTCCTCCTCCTCCTCCTCCTCCTCCTCCTCCTCCTCCTCCTCCTCCTCCTCCTCATCATCATTCATCATCATCATCATCATCATCATCATCATCATCATCATCATCCTTCTCCTCTTCCTCCTCCCCCCCCCTCCTCCTCCTGCTCCTCTCCTCATGATTCTCCTTCACCTCCTCCTCCTCCTCCTCCTCCTCCTCCTCCTCCTCCTCCTCCTCCTCCTACTCCTCCTCCTCCTCCTCCTCCTCCTCCTCCTCCTCAAGCTGCACGAGGGGGGCCTCAGACTGAGCCGCAGGGCGGTTGCGGGCCGGCCCACCGGACGAAGCCTCGGCACACCGGCCCGCACGTGCTCTGAGTCCTAAGGCACTATAGCCCTGTAGCCCTATAGCCCTACAGCCATCTAGCCCTACAGCCTTATAGCCCTATAGCACAATAGCCCAATAACCCTACAGCCCTCTAGCCCTCTAGCCCTCTAGCCCTCTAGCCTTGTAGCCCTCCCGCCCTCTAGCCCTCTAGCCCTCTAGCCCTGTAGCCCAATAGCCCAATAGCCCTATAGCCCTATAGCCTTGTAGCCCAATAACCCTATAGCCATCTAGCAATATAGCCCTTTAGCTCTATAGCCATATAGCCCTAGCCCTATAGCCCAACAGCCCGCCCAACAGCCCAATAGCCCAATAGCCCTATAGCCCAATAGCCCTATAGCCCTCTAGCCCTCTAGCCCCATAGCCCTATAGCCCCACAGCCCCAAAAAAGATTATGATTGGAGCTTATCTCGGGTGTCAAATGGTTAGGTTAGCTGCGCCGCCGATTTTGGCGGCCCGCCAGGGTGCCTGCGTGCCCAGGTGCCCGCGAGCTGCGTCGCCGACTTCGGCGGCCCGCCCAGGTGCCCGGGTGCCGGGGTGCCCCACAGCCCTACAGCCCTATAGGCCTATAGCCATATAGCCCTAGAGCCCTACAGCGCTATAGCCCTTTAGCCCTAACGCCCTATAGCACAGTAGCCCAATAACCCTACAGCCCTATAGCCAAAAAGTCCTGTAGCCCTATAGCCATGTAGCCCTCTAGCCCTCTAGCCCTACAGCCCTACAGCCCTATAGCCCTATAGCCCTATAGCCCTATAGCCCAATAGCCCTACAGCCCTTCAGCCCTAAAGCCCTAGAGCCCTATAGCCCTATAGCCCTCTGGCCCTCTAGCCCTCTAGCCCTCTAGCGCACTAGCCCTCTAGCCCTCTAGCCCTCTAGCCCTCTAGCCCTCTAGCCCTATAGCCCTATGGCCCTAGCACTATAGCCCAACAGCCCAATAGCCCTATAGCCATTTAGCCCTCTAGCCCTCTAACCCCATAGCCCCATAGCCCTATGGCCCTATAGCCCCACAGCCCCAATTATCCCGGCGAAAGACCCAACCATATGCACTTGTGAGTAACGCATTGTGCGTGCCGCTTTCAGTGGAGTTTCCTATAGGGCCACGAAACGCGTGATGGACGTGGCGTAATGGATGGGAGGGACGCATGCGGGCGGCGCCACTGGGGCCTTCAGTGGGGCTGCCTATGGGCCACGGGACGCTGTACTGGGCGTGGCGAACGCATGCGGGCGGTGACCTTCGCTGGAGCTCTCGATGGGACCACGAAACGCAGTGCTGGTTGGGGGAGACGCACGCGGGCGGTGCCACTAGGGTCTTTCTGTGGAGCTCCCTACGGGGCCACGAAACGCTGTACTGGGTGGTGGTTGACGCACGCGGGCGGTGCCGGTGGGGGCTTTGGTGGGGCCCCCTTATGGGGCCACAAAACGATGTACTGGGAAGGGGGGATGCATGCGGGGGCGGTGCCACTGGAGCCTTCGGTAAAGCTCCCAATGGGCCCACGAAACGCTGAACTGGGTGGGGTGCCGCATGCGGGCGGACTACTGGAGCTCCCTACGGGGCCACGAAACGATGTACCGAGTGGGGGAGACGCACTGCGGGAGGTGCCACTGCGGCTCGGTGGAGCTCCCAATCAATGAGACCGCCAAATGGAATACTGGGTGGTGGACGACGCATGCGGGCGGTGCCACGGAGGTTTTCCTGTGGAGCTCCCTATGGGGCCACAGCGCTGTATTGGATGGTGGCTAACGCATTCCGGCGGTCCCACTGGGACCATCGGTGGAGCCCCTTGTGGAGCCACGAAACGCTGCACTTGGTGGTGACTGACGCACGCGGGCGGCCCCACTGGGACCTTCGGTGGAACTCCCTATGGGACCACGAAGCGCTGTACTGGGTGGTGGCTGACGCATGCGTGCGGTGCCATTGGGGCTTTCGGTGGGGTCCCCGAAGGGGCCACGAATCGCTGCGCTGGGTGGTGGCTGACGCATGCGGGCGGTCCACTGGGGCCTTGAAGCTCCCGATGGGGCCACGAAGCGCTGTCTGTGGGTGAACCGCAGGGAGGAAAGGCTGTACTGGGTGGTGGTTGACGCATGCAGGCGTTCCCACTGGAACCTTCGGTGGAGCTCCCTAAGGGGCCACGAATCGCTGTACTGGGTGGGTGAAACGCAGGAAGGAAAGGCTGTGCTGGCTGGTGGATGACGCATGCAGGCGGTTCCACTGGGACCTTCGGTGCAGCTCCCTGTGGGGCCACGAATTGCTGTACTGGGTTAGCGAAACGCAGGGAGGAAAGGCTGTGCTGGATGGTGGCTGACGCACGCGGGCGGTCCCATTGGGACCTTCGGTGGAGCTCCCTACATGGGCGTGATTAAAGTTTGGCCCTTTTTTAGCATAGCCGAAGTAATGGCTACGATGCATCCACACGTCGTTTTCCAACCGTTTGGAAATCGATGCTATTGTTTCGAACCGACGTGGAACCGTCAGAACAACCATTTTTGTGAGGGTGTCCCACGCGGTTTGCCGTTTTCGAACCGCCATCGCCTTCTTTCGAACCGAGTTGGAACCGTGAGAACAAGAATTTGTGTGAGGATGTCCCACGCGGTTTGCCGTTTTCGAACCGCCATCCCCTCCTTTCGAACCGAGTTCGAACCATCAGGACAGCAGATTTTGTGAGGATGTCCCACGCGGTTTGCCGTTTTCGAACCGCCATCCTTTTGTTTCGAACTGGGTCCGACGCCGTATTTTGAGGGAAGCCCCACGCGAAACGCTCATTCTGCTTTTGTTTCGAACCGCATTCTATTGTTTCGAACCGAGTTCGAACCGTCTTGAGAGCCAAATTTGTGAGGATGTCCCACGCGGTTTGCCGTTTTCGAACCGCCATCCCGTTTGGCTTAATAAAATTTTGATTTAAGGAACCAGATCCAGGTTCGAACCCCGCCCCGACAGCCCAGGTTCGAACTCCGCCCCGAAAGCGAGGCACCTCCCCGTAACATTGTACCAGGCTCCACGTCCCTAACGGGGCGACTAGCGACGTGCGTTCGCGTTGCGGACGCAGGATGCACTTTTGCCGACTCGTCCACATGGGGCAACCTGTCATCGCGGCACAGACGTGTGCTCGCATTGCGGACGCAGGCTGCACTTCTGCCGACCCGTCAAAGTGGGGCAATCTGTCATCACGGCACAGACGTGTGCTCGCATTGCGGACGAAGGATGAACTTCTTCCGACCCGTCAAAATAAGGTAATCTTTCATCACGGCACAGTAAGGGGCCACGAATCGCTGTACTGGATGGGTGAATCGCAAGGAGGATGAGCTGTGATGGGTGGTGGATGACGCATGCAGGCGGCCCCACCGGGACCTTCGGTGGAGCTCCCTATGCTGCCACGAAACGCTGTACTGGTGGTGGCGCGCAGGGAGGAAGGGCTGTGCTGGATGGTGGCTGACGCACGCGGGCGGTCCCATTGGGACCTTCGGTGGAGCTCCCCAAGGGGCCACGAAACGCTGCACTGGGTGGGTGAAACGGAGGAGGGGCTGTGCTGGGTGGTGGTTGACGTACGCAGGCGGTCCAACTGGGACCTTCGGTAAAGCTCCCTATGGGGCCACGAAACGCTGTACTGGGTGGGCGAAACGCATGGAGGAAGGGCTGTGCTGGGTGTTGGTTGACGCATGCGGGCGGCCCCACTGGGACCGTCGGTGGAGCCCCCTTATGAGGCCACGAAACGCTGCACTGGGTGGGTGAAACGCAGGGAGGAGGGAGTTCGACTCTATGATATTATACCTCTGCGCGCGGTGACCTGCTGCTGGGCGGGGCACGCAAACAAATTCACACGCCAGGGTAACTTCCACCAGATCTAGGTGGAAGTCCCCTCTTCAACCTGCTGAGAACATATCGCCCCGCTCGGGTTCTTTACACAATGGCAACCGCAGGTTGTACAAAACAACACACCACGGTGGAGGACAGGCGGTGTGTGAGATGACATTGTTCGGCCACGGGATGATCCAGACCCCCACCCACTCCCGCCCCCCGAGGCCCCAAGTCATCAGGAGGAGGAGGCCCGAGGTCCCGGGTGCCCGCTGTCTCGGAGGAAGAGCCTGAATTCTCTGCTGAATCTCGGCTCGGGGTTTGCAGGGGCACGGCCAGAATTCGGAAAGGGCACCTCTCCGACTGAAACTGCCCAAGCAATGAACACATTTGAAAATTGCCGCGCGGACCAAACACTGGCGCCCTGCACCCCGAAGCCTACATAATCTTTGCTCTAATGAACGACTCGAGCAACGCACACGAGTCGCACGATTGACACATTCACGGCCTGAGGTGAACACCACTTCTCTCTGGACGGCAAGCAGACGGCCTAAAACCTCGAAAGCCCTATCATCACACGCAAACGTAGAGCGGGCATGGTCGCCTGACACCTGTCCAGCCTCTGCGGCCTTTCCCGCAAAGAAATCGGCCGGTTTATTCATATAAGATTGAAAATCGCCAATACACATGGTAGAAACCTGAGCCTGGGCGGGGTGACCTTTAGCCCACAGAACTTGAATCGCGCCGCCTCGGGACCCCAGGACCTCACGATATTCACACCATAAGTCGAGCATCGACGACTTAGCTTTAGCACGTAGGGGGCGCCGAGACCCACGGACCACAGGCATGCAGCCGCAGAAAACACGAACATGTCCGACTGTTCTGCGCGCCAGTTGAATGAGTGCAAAAAGCTCAGCTCGGCCAGCAGACGGAACCTTAGTGGGTAAAGTGCCGCTCGCAACTCCATCGAACAGACCAGCTGGACCCAAGTGGACAATGGCCCAACCGCACCGACGCAAGCGCCAATCTTTGTGGCATTTACCCTCAGAACCGTCGATCCCCCAAGCGCCTCCTGAGACCTTAGCACCCCCGCCTAAGGAGCCCCATTCCCAATAGAGGCGACGGGGTCCAGGAAGATGCCCAACACTCACCCCCAGACGTGGGAGCCCTCGGGACCAAAAGCAACAGTTGTCAGTGGACGCGATGGCTTCAGACTTTAAACAATCCGATCGCGCGATCGCGCCATCAGGGATCTCATCATTGCGCGGGCACCGCCAAAAGCGGTGGGTCGCACTCTCGGCCTCGTAGCCGCACCTGGGACAGAGACCTCCAGTGGCAGAATCATATCCAGCCGAAAACAAACGTTCTTCGGTCCAAAACCCAGCAGTCAGAATATTACGAAGGATCCCCGAAGCCTCAAAGGAGCATATTTCCCCAACTTTCAAAAAAAAGCCCTGGGCACCGTGAAATCTCCCCCCCCCCCCCCCCCCCCCCCCCCCACTTAAACCTCATCCTTCCTAGTGTTTTGTAGCCCCGCTCCATGACAGGTTGCTGCAGACTTCCATGGGCACGCGCCAGAGGCTGTGCTGGAAAGCCCCGTCAATGAGGCGGACGTGAACTCCACCTGGAAAAAAAAAACAGTAGACAGGACTGCGGGGGGATGGCCTTCAAGTCTATCAGCGCCGCAATCCTAGCAGCGAGTGGATCACGGACACAACGCCGCACATGCTTGGTTTTTTCCTGAACTTGCCCACAATAATGTCCCAACACCTAGAAACATCCAACCTCTCATGGTGGTCCAGTTCCTGTCAAACGTCATGAAAACAAACTAGTTGTTCGTACCTGAGCCCAAACTGGGGGTCATCTCTGGCTGCACCAATAAGTCCCAAGACCGAGGTAGTACAGGCCCCAGGGCACCACCTCCCAGAACACATAGCGGCCTGGGCCCTCATGGACCGAATCTGGCCCACAGCGAGGCCAAGGACTTGGTGGCTCCAAGAGCCAACAGCCAAGACCCCAGGCTTGTAAAGCCTACGGGCACTACCAACAATCTTAATCAAAAACGCAACCTTCTCAGCCTTCTTTGAGGCAATGCTCCTGCGATGCCTGAGCTTCGCAGTGAGTCTCTTCACTCCAGCCGTAGTCATGACCCCCAGATCTCGAGCGGCCTGCTCCAGTTTGATGGACAGACCAACTGCCTTGAACCGCGCCGCAAGCTCTCGCCCTAGGTCGCCACGGCTGCAAACAAAAGCGGACTCGTCTGAAATAGTACATCCTAAATATTCCAACTGGTGCGCGAGGTGCATGGCAGCAGGGACCAAAGAAGCAAGCACTTGTGCATGTTGTCCAACAATAGACCGTGTGGCATCATCAACGCATGCTTTCACTTGCACTGGCTTATACTGAGCATGGGCAGCATCCAACAACTCATAAACAAAAATCTTGCCCATGACATGCATGCGATACATCCCGCCAAAATTCCACAGCCAGGGTCAATTATATCGGACACGAAACCTCCGATTTCCAAGACACGGAGAGCGTCATGAATGAGGATACCGAGGTAGAGGAGATGGAGGGGGTAGGTAGTCCATATTGAGCAGAGGCCCATAATGCGAGCAAGCTCGTGACCCAGCTCGCGGAGTAAAACAGCCTGAAGCGCACTGGAGCCTACAGAAGCAGTGTCCCACAAATTGCACCTGCCATGGTTCCATCTGACCAAATCTTGGCTCCTAGCTGTACAGTAGACCCCATACAAGGCGGGACATTTATAAACCGGACGATCACATTCAATATTCTTGGGCAACAGAACAATAACACTCAGGTAGACCTGCGTAGGCCAAGCAAGCAAGGACTCGCACTGATTGAGGATATAAGTGTACCCCAAGACAGCGCCCCCAGGCAAACCAACCAACGACCTCGGAGCCCAAGAATCAACCCCAGCAGCAGTGGTAGCAGAAAAACATCTGGCAGCCCGATGGACATCCATGGGCTGCAAGGGTTCAAGCAAAGAAACCGACTCCAAAGTTCTGGGTTTGAGAGCATCTAAAACCTCCGGCAATTTTTCACGGGATCCAAGGGAAACCCAAATTCCGCGCCAAAAGGATTCTCGGTGCGTCATCATATCGGCCGGCAATTGCCTCACTCCGTCGGGGGCAACCAAAACCTGGGGGGGGTCACCAGTGTCATGCTTCAACCAAGAGTGCACTTTCTTAGCCCCTTTTGGAAGCGCCTTCAGGAGTCAGTCCTTCATTATAGCGCGCGAGTTGGTTCTAGCCGCCTTCCAGGCAGCATTGACACCAGCAGAAATAGCAATTGTAAGAACACCCAGATACTCGGCCTTAGTCGGCAAAAAACAGCTAAGCTCGCCACCAGCTAAGCCCATAGGCATCCTCTGGGCCAAGGTGCTGCTCAATCTCGGCTGCTAGACCTTGGAGGACGCTAGCTAAGCTGGCGACCATAGCAGGAGATTAACTGGCCAGGTAAAGACGGTAGCCCCACATTTTTTGATAACAGATGAGCCCAGAAAGAGAGAGCAGGTTCGCGGAAACTTTGGCCTTCAGGGCATCTCCGCCCAATCGACGCACAACGAAAAACAGGAAACTCCCCTCGCTTTACCCGGCCCTCTTTGACTTCGCAAGCAGCAGCCCCGGATTCAAGCGCTGCCTCCGTAGCCCGAGACCATAAAAGGTAGAGCTCTGTGAGGCCAGTGTTCAAATTATTCTGGACACGCGGTAACAGGGCGCGGTAAATGCAGGCGGGGATCGCATGCTGTCCCTCGTCAGGAATTTGATTCAACAGCTGCTTCCAAGGTAAATCTGGCCCATAGCACGCAGGCAATGGGATAGGGCGACACCTCTTCCACATGAACTGTCCCAGAGCTTCATGCATGACACGCATATCCAAAACAAACATGCGTCTTGAAAGGGCCCTGGGAATAAGTACCAACCTTCACAAAGTCAGCTATGTCATCCGAGGTAATCACATAATCCATGAGGGTACCCCTTCGCTGCGTACATGTAAAAGGCGTGTCTTTAGGAACCAGTATGCGAGCTCGGGCAAGCTGGGGAAAACCAGAGAGGTACATCTCTTCAGGAGGAATGCTGAAATCCCCAACCAGGATCCATGGCACGGCAAGGGTCCCAAGGAACTCCGAGACAGCTCGAATTCGTTCAATGTTTTCCCAGAAAAACCAGGTCGGCAACAAAATTAATCACTCCTACAGCTATAACACGTTGCTTGGTTTTTAGTTCCAAGAAAAACCTATTGAGGCCACTGCCTGCATCCAGGGTATCAGAGGCCAGAAAACGCCGAAAACTCAAACCTTTTGAAACCACAGCTCCAAATCCTGCAGAGGTGCCTCCTCCAGGGGGTGGGAGCGCAGGGCACAGATGCGGCCTCCAGCCAATCTGTGCTGCATTCCTTTTAGCACGGGCAAGATCCTCGATCAGATGATGTTCGGCAACGAACAAGGCGCCGCGCACTGGCCTGATCTGCGGCAAGAAATCGAGCGTTGCCCGATTCCACGACGTGATGTTACAGAACAACAGGTCAATGGAAGCGGCCGACTTCCTCTGCCGTGACGCCTTCTTCGCACCCTTGATGTTAAAGACGCTGTTGTCCCCCACCTCCTGCAGGAGAGGGGGCAGCGGCTGGGGCATAAACAGGGCGCATGGCTTGCAAAACACGGTCAAACGAGGCAGCCGCTCCATCACGGACAGTGCGTAAACGTTTTGCGGCATTGATCTGGGATCGCTTCTGCATGGGTTTCTCCTACCTCTCGAACCCCCAGCTGACACGGCCACTTCGATACTCCTCTTCTTAAGAGCGTCGAGTTCATCACGGCAAGACTCGTCATTACCAATATCGCTGGGAGCATCAGACAAATTATCTTCCTGAAGATGCGACTTGATAGACCTGATCTGCATCGACTACTCGAACCTCTGGTTGTGTACATCACACTACTTCCGTCAATCATCACCGCTGGTAGACAGTAGATCAGGTGGCTGAGGGGCTGCAGTCGGTACAGCGGATCCTTGGGCGGGGACAGTCCGTTCAGCGTCGACATCCATGGGCCGCGTGTCACCGTTGGCGGCGGACACTGCTGGGTGGGCGTCGGTGCTGTGTTTCGGGTTCACGGAGGGGCAGGCTGCCGCCGCAGCTGCCTGCCCACGTTCCCGTTCCAAACGCTCCCTGTCAGCACGTTCCTCAGCCACGATCTGCAATCGGAAAACCTGTTGATCGAAAGAGTCCATCTCGGCATAAGCGGTACGGTGGGCAGCAGCTGCCCTCTCCAATGATAACGCAGCCTCGGCGTGGGCATCCTGTGCCTTGGCCAAGGTTTCCTTGTGACGAACAACACTGGCAAGCTTCTGTTCCACATCGTACAATGCAACTCGTTCGGCTTTCGACTCTCGTCCCATTGCAAAAGCCAAAGCCGTTTTCTTCTTGGCGACCTTCTTCTCAAAATCGTGGTCGGACGATGGTAGAGGTACCTCAGCATCAGCGGGTGGTGGTGCACGTTCACGAGCACCCCGTAGCACATGGGCACGATCAGGAGAAAGACCCGCCAACCTCTCAAGGTCATCATCGAGGGAAGGGGACCTCGGGCTGGTACTTAGCGCGGCGCTTCCAGCGCCCACCAGCAGCAGCAGCACATTGATCCTTCGTGCCATCCTTCGCGAGGTACGTACCTTTGCATTTAGAACACGTGGCGTGGCCATGGTAGTCGAACTCCCAATGCCCGCACTTCGAACATACACTATAGCTAAACCAATTGTCATGACCAGGGCGTCGACGAATCCATGGAGCATATTTCCGATGCATGGCAGGGATACTCCAGGGCGAGGACTGGTACTCCAGCAGGAGCTCACAAAATATGAAAGGCTCGGAAGAGCAGGTCTGGTGGCAGGGCAGCTCACCAGAAAACACACATGCAAAAATCACCCGAACCTGCCGCACGGCTGCGAACAAGCTCGAAGCCTCGCGGCAAGGTTTCGAACTTGAGCCAAAATGGCTACGGCGCAGGGAGGAGGGAGGAGGGGGAGGGGGAGGAGGAGGAGGAGGGAGGAGGAAGGAAGAGAACGCGGGGACCGTCTCTTCAAAACGAGGACCCAACACCACAAGATAAATGGGGAAAAAATTATGATTGGGGCTTCTCTCTGGTACCATGTGGTTAGGTTAGCTGCGCCGCCGATGTTGGCGGCCCGCCCTGGTGCCCGGGTGCCTGAGTGCCCGGGAGCTGCGTCGCCGATTTCGGCGGCCCGCCCGGGTGCCCGGGTGCCCGGGTGCCCCACAGCCCCATAGCCCTACAGCCCTATAGCCCTATAGCCTTATAGCCCTACAGCCCTACAGCCCTACAGCCCTACAGCACAATAGCCCAATAACCCAATAACCCTACAGCCCTATAGCCCGATATAGCTATATATACCCCTCCAGCCTTCTAGCCCTCTAGCCCTCTAGCGCACTAGCCCTACAGCCCTATAGCCCTATAGCCCTATAGCCTAGTAGCCCAAGAGCCGTATAGCCCAATAACCCTATAGCCTTACAGTCCTATAGCACTATAGCCCTAGCCCTATCGCCCAACAGCACAGTAGCCCTATAGCCATCTAGCCCTCTAGCCCGATAGCCCCATAGCCCTATAGCCCTACAGCCCCACAGACCCAAAAAAGATTATGATTAGCGCTTCTCTCAGGTATCATACGGTTAGGTTCGCTGCGCCGCTGATTTTGGCGGCCCGCCTGGGTGCCCGGGTGCCCGGGTGCCCAGGAGCTGCGTCGCCGATTTCGGCGACCCGCCTGGGTGCCCGGGTGCCCCATAGCCCATTAGCCCTATAGCCCTCTAGCCCTGCAGCCCTACAGCCCTATAGCCCTGTAGCCCTATAGCCCAATAGCCCTGCAGCCCTAAAGCCCTAAAGCCCCATAGCCCTATAGCCCTCTAGCCCTCTAGCCCTCTAGCCCTCTAGCGCACTAGCCCTCTAGCCCTCTAGCCCTCTAGCCCTCTAGCCCTCTAGCCCTCTAGCCCTATGGCCCTAGCACTATAGCCCAACAGCACAATAGCCCTATAGCCCTATAGCCATCTAGCCCTCTAGCCCTACAGCCCCATAGCCCTAATTATGGCCCTACAGCCCCACAGCCCCAATAAAGATTCTGATTAAGGCTTCTCTCCAGTATCATATGATTCAATTAGCTGTGCCCCCCGCACGGGTGCCCGGGTGCCCTGGCGCCCCAAGGCCCTATGACCCTAAAGCCCGACAGCCCTATCGCCCTATAGCCTTACAGCCCTATAGCCCTACAGCCCTGCAGCCCTATAGCCCTGTAGCCTTACAGCCCTGTAGCCCTCTAGCCCTCTAGCCCTCTAGCCCTCTAGCCCTCTAGCCCTCTTGCGCTCTAGCCCTCTAGCCATCTAGCCCTCTAGCCCTCTAGCCCTCTAGCCCTATAGCCCTCAAGCGTTATAGCCCAGTAACCCTATAGCCCTATAGCCCTATAGCCCTATAGCCCCATAGCCCTCTAGCCCTATAGCCATAGCCCCAGACCTATAGCCCAACAGCCCAATCCCTACAGCCCTCTAGTCCTCTAGCCCTCTAGCCCTATAGCCCCATAGCCCCATAGCCCCATAGACCTATAGCCCCAGAGCCCAAAAAAAGATTCCGATTGGGGCTTCCCTGCTGTATCATACGGTAGGGTAGCTGCGCCGCCGATTTTGGCGGCCCGCCCGGGTGCCCAGGTGCCCGGGAGCTGCGTCGCCGATTTCGGCGGCCCGCCCGGGTGCCCGGGTGCCCGGGTGCCCCATGGCCCTATAGCCATATAGCCATATAGCCCTATGGCCCTATAGCCCTATGGCCCTATAATCCTATAGCCCAATAACCCAATAACCCTACAGCCCTCCCCTCTAGCCCTCTAGCCCTCTAGCCCTCTAGCCCTCTAGCATTCTAGGCCTATAGCCCTATAGCCCTATCGCTTTCTATCCCCAATACCCCAACAGCCCTATAGCCCTATAGACCTCTAGCCCTATAGCCTTAGCCCTATAGCCCAACAGCACAGTAGCCCTATAGCAATCTAGCCCACTGGCCATATAGCCCCATAGCCCCATAGCCCTACAGCCCTACAGCCCCACAGACCCAAAAAAGATTACGATTAGGGCTTCTCTCCAGTATCATACGGTTAGGTTCGCTGCGCCGCCGATTTTGGCGGCCCGCCTGGGTGCCCGACTGGGCGCCCCGGTGCTCGGGTGCCCAGATGCCCGGGTGCCCAGATGCCCCATAGCCCTGTAGCCCTCTAGCCCTACAGCCCTACAGCCCTATAGCCCTATAGCCCTATAGCCCTATAGCCCAATAGCCCAATAACCCTACAGCCCTATAGCCCTGTAGCCCTATAGCCCTCTAGCCCTATAGCCCTCCCGCCCTCCAGCCCTCTAGCCCTCTAGCCCTCTAGCCCTCTAGCCCTCTAGCCATCTAGCCCTCTAGCCCTCTAGCCCTATAGCCCTATAGCCCTATAGCCCTGTAGCCCTATAGACCTATAGCCTTTTAGTCCAATCACCCTATAGCCCTATAGCCCCACAGCCAACTAGCCCTCTAGCCCTAGAGCTGTATAGCCCCACGGCCCCAAAAAAGATGATGGTTGGGGTTTCTCTCCGGTCTCATTGTGTGTACGTGATTTTTCGCTCCCCTGGATTGGCTGCCGCCCTTTCACGGATATGACAGCCCAACATGACTAGAAACCCGTGTCGGCCCGCACGCAGATCCGTAGGGTCAGGGTCCAAAAACAGAAGGGATTTGCCTCATGTCTGAAATTCGGCGGCACCCCTCACGCAGATCGGCAGGGTCAGGGTCCAAAAACAAATAGGTCCCAACACTGGTTCACGGCAAAGCCAAAGCCTCATGACTTCGCTCTTCCATGGCCCATTGTCCGAGAGAGGGGGCCGGCGGCAGGGGGCGAAGCCCTTGCGGATAGAAACTCGTGTCGGCCAGCACAACATTCACGATCGCGCCTCGCCCTCGCACCTCCCCTGGACTCCTCGCCTCGCCCCGGGGGGTCCGGCGGGCGGACTCGGATGTGAGGAAGACGGGCAGGAAGAGGAAGAAGGGGGAGAGGAGAGAGGAGGGAGGAAGGAGGGAGGAAGGAGGGAGGAAGGAGGGAGGAAGGAGGCGGAGGTGCGGCGGAGGAGAAAGGCGGAAAGGAGAAGGAGCGGCGGAGGAGGGAGGGGAGGAGGGGGGAAAGGAGAAGGAGCGGCGGAGGAGGAAGGAGGAGGGAAGGGAGGGGTGGAAGGAGGAGGAGGGGGGAAATGGAGGAGGGGAGGGCGGAGGAGGAAGAAGGAAAGGAAGCACCAAAAGTTGTCTCGGATCTGGCAAATCTGAACATATCGTGCCGTATTTGGCCTTCCGAAGAGCGGAATCCCACTCTGGACCCCCCCCTCTCGTCCTGCTCTTCGTGTTCCTCCTGCTCGTTATCTTCCTTCTCCCCCCGTTCCACGCATCCTGGCACATCAGCGCACTGTCACCCAGACCATGCCTGGCATGGTTGTCTTCGGCGGCGCCGTTATCTCACAAGTCGCCCTGGAGAGCAGCGTACCCAACTGTATCGGATGCGTCGCCACCGAGCAGCTCTCTCGGTGCCTCTACCGACGCAACCACAAAGCCATGGGGGGAGGCAGTACGCTGCTGCCTCACGGCAGGAGCGTCCTGCCAACCTCCGCAGCCATACCGTCCCTCGGGCAAGGGGGGGCCGCCGACGCAGGAAGGCCGCCCTGGACGCGTCGGACGTCTGGCGGATGGCCCCGACGGCAAGACGAACCTCAGCGACGCGAACTCGGCCGCACGCGGGCGTGGCCCTGGGCAGGAGTGACCTCAGGTAAGCGCGCGGACAGTTTTTGGCCTGCGGGGCGAGAGCGAACCTCTTCCGGTAAAAGCTAGGCGGGCTACGCACTGCTCTAATTGGGGAGACAGGGCGCAGGCGGGCGGGGCCTCAGGCGGCCAGAGGGCGGGCCGGGGTGCAGGCGGTATAGGTGCGCGCGGACAAAGAACTGCAGAGCACAATTTCCTCAGTTGCCTCAGTTGCTTTGCATAAGCGTTCCAATGCTGAGGGAGGTGGAGGGGGCTCGCCTCGGGGCCACCGGCCCCGCTGGCCGGTCAGCCCCGTCGATAGCCCCTCCTGGGAAGTGTTCTGCGAGTCCGTACAGGGCAGTTTTTGATATATATAGGATGTTTGTTTGCTTTTTATAGAAAAAACACTTAGTTTGTGAATACATCAATGCGTAAACTCATCCTTGTATGTATAAATCAACCCCTTATTCTTAATACATGGTCCGCACGCGGAGCATGTGTTTAAAACGGCACTGAAGGCCGAGTCGAAATTTCTCTCGCCACCTCCCGAATGATGGGCCCCGAGCGTTCGCGACGGCCGCCAAGGGCGCAGGCGCCCGGTCGACGACCACGAAGGGCCCCAAAAGAGCTCATACTCCTCCAACGCGCAGGGGGCGAAAAAACACCCCGGGCCCCGTGGAGGCCAGACTTTTTGGTCGGCGGGGCGAGAGCGAACCTCTTCCGCTAAAAGCTCGGCGGGCTACGCGCAGCTTTAATTAGGGAGACAGGGCACAGGAATGGGGGGCCAGACAAAGTATTCGCGCAAAACCTTCGTATCAAAGTTTCGGGGTGTCGGTCGGCCCGGTGGGCCCTGCCCGATCGCGCCCTCGGGGGTCGCCGACCAGGCTGGGCGGGCGCTCGCGACGCCAAGATGGCCGACGTGCGACGCAAAACCCAGTCGGTCAGTTGTTCTCGAATGGGCCCTGGCAAAAACACATGAAATAAGTTTGTTCTGACTCCGATATGTCCCTTCGCAGCCGCGGGGGGAGGCCATATCCACACAACCCAAGCGTGTCAGCCAGTGTTGGCGGGACGTGGGCCCACACCAAAGGTCACTCCAGCGAAGGTCGCCCTTACGCGTAGCCGATTCTGCCTCGGGAGAGCGATCTGCGTCTGGCTGGCCAGCCCAGCCTTCCACGAAGCCCTCCTGCATGAACTGCGTCCCAAACCCCACTGCCGGGACACGGCTACCCGTCCGACCGACCCCGAGGACCAAGACCGAGAAGGCTGGCCCAAGCAGCACTGTTTATGCAGCCCGTCCTACGGTCTTCACCGATTAGCCCCTGGCAACCGCACCTGTGCTCATGTTCGCGAGACCGTTCACGAACTACGGCGACGACGACGACGACGACGACGACGACGTCGAGCCACCCCAACAGCCCGACCCTACTGCCCTGCGACGCCCGGGCGTCCAACCCCCGCACCCACCCTCGGGTGCTCCGCGAGACCTGGCGTGGCTCTGGTACGTACCGCTGGGGAGGCTGGCCAGGATGAGCAGGGAGAGAAGCAAGTGGGGAAGGAAAGGGAGAAAAAGAGAGAGAGAGCGAGAGAGGGAGAGAGAGGAAAAGAGGTATGGGAGGAGACGGAGAGAGGCAGACAGGGAAAGAGAGGATGAGCAGAGAGAGGAGCAAGTCGGGGAGAAAAGATAACAAGAACAAAGAAGAGAGGAGGAGGAGGAGGAGGAGGAGGAGGAGGAGGAGGAGGAGAACGACGACGACGCCGCAGAAGAGAAGGACAGGGAGGACAAAATCATTCAAGCGCCCACCTACCTTGCCTGAGCTCGCCCGGGCAGCGCGCTCGAGAGCGAGCATCGGAGCGGCGGTCAACTCACTAGTATGTATTTGACCTGTTTGCTATCGGCTATAAAAACTTGCCCAGCGATATCCAAAATTAAACGGGGGCGCGGTCCAATCACTTAGATTCGGCGGCAAACTTGAAGCCCTTCTCTGCCTGCGCGACCAGATCCGGCATCATGTCGCTGATGAGCTTCTTCTCGTAGTCGCTCACGGTGCCGTAGGAATGAACGGTCTCGACTCCCTCCTTCCCAAGAGTCACTGGCAGCGCGAAGAACTTGGCCTCAGGAACCACGGACTGCTCCACGAAAGTGCACTCGACAACGCCCTTCTCACCTGGAGCGAAGGGAAACGAAGACACTGGCCGAGACCGAATGTGGAAACGTCCGTGACGATCTTGCTCATCGTCCGTCCTGGCCCTTGTCGATGATTAGCTCACCATCGCGCATCGGCGACGACCGGCACGGACCCCATACCCAAGATCGGCGCTGGCAAGATTCCACGACACGTTGGTCGTCCTCCTCCTCCTCCTCATTCGGTCGTCCTCCTCCTCCCTCCTCCTCCCTCCTCCTCCCTCCTCCTCCCTCCTCCTCCCTCCTCCTCCCCCTCCTCCCCCTCCTCCTTCTCCTCCTCCTCCTCCTCCTCCTCCTCCAAGCGCCTCGGCACAGGCGCTTTACATACCTCCCGTTACTGAAATGTAGCCTACCACATCTCAGGCGCTGATGATAGACACTATATCTCTCACTCTTGGTTCTCCCTGAGGTCACAGCATCCACTGTCTCTAAGCGGCTAGCCGGCCATCGCAGTGACAGAGCACATGCAGAGCTTGTCCTTCTTGCAATTCAATCCTCAGTCTGCCTCAACCTCGGACAGACTCATAGACATCGCTGAGCAGGTGGCAAACATGGACTTTGTCTCTCTCACTGGCATGGGCGGCAAGAGGTATGGGGAGCAGGTGGTATGGAGGAAGGCGGGAGACAGGTGGATGGTGGAGGCAGGCTGGACGAGAGGACCTTTTACTAATAAATCGGCGGGTTGCGGTATCTTGCTAGGTAAAAGGATTTCGCGCAGGTCTGTTACGCATGTGTGGAGTGCACCTACTACGCTATCAGGACGTGGGCTTGCAATCCGAGCCAGAACTAGACACTACGACGTCGCCTTCATTAGCCTGTACTTCCCGCCTGTCCCCAGCTACTCCCGCCAGATGACGGCATACTACAAAACATGCGACGCACTCATCGCTTGGGTCCGCAAGCTGCCTATATGGAGCTCTCATAGGTGCATGCCCGTGCTGTGCGCAGACGTAAACTCGGGGTTTGGTCTCCAACGTCTTCCAGGTACCGACGAATGGACTCGGATTACGCATCCCTCCATTGGTAATGCTGCCCCTTATGTTAAGCAGAAATATTCGGCTGACGTGGTGTTGAAGATGATTCGGGACTATGACCTAGTAGCGGTGAACACTCATAGAGGTGCTGGTCCGACCTACTACGGCAACGCAAGCAACCCCTCCCAACTCGACTTCGTGTTTGCCCCTAGATGTTGTCTGCCACGGATTACTTCGGTGGGTCCCCTTCGGCGAATGGCACGCAGGTTACAACTGGCAACCACTAAGGATCCACGTGACTATGTTCCAGTGCATGTACGCATTAAGTATAGCCTAGCCGACATACTGTGCCTACCGTCGAAAATCCCGACACAAAAACGCCTAGGACTGGTCCCCAATCGGTATCGCTGGAATAGGGAAGCTATGGGTGATGCACTTCGCAATGGAGCCAACCGAGCTGAATTCCTCCAGGCAGTTGAGGCCAGGCTACGACAGGACGAGGAGGAGATAAAGGAAGTCCGCAGCACCGAGCAAACGCCGAATGCAGAATGGGGCTATTTCATCGACGCAGTGGGCAAGGAAGCTTCCAAGTTCTTCACGGCTGATCCAGAGTACTCCCCAGGATACCGCAACCGGGCCGAGGAGGTGAAGGGTCTATTGCGGGAGAGGAGGGACATGAGGGAGCGGCTGGGGGAGGAGAGGCGGGTGGATTGCTGTCTGACCAGGGTCGCAACTGGCAAAATTTTGTCTTACAGCGGTTTGGGGGAGGAGGAGCAGGTGCAGCAGCTTAAGGAGGAACTACGGCGACGAAGCAAGCAGCTCAGGCAGCTACGAAGACGGTATGTGGCCCTATGGAGACGAGATGTGACGAACGACCTCCTGGAAGCACAGAATAGGGGCTGGCAGGGCGAGGTTGCCAGGTTATCGCGGCTGCTCTCTGGTCGTGGCACTGGCCCGCGCAAGCGGAACTACAAGCGAGCCGTGGAGGCGCGGCCGACGGCCGCAGACCTGCATGCCCGCTTCCAGCTGTCTTCGGGAGAGGGGGGGATGGAGGCAGAGATCGTGGACTGGCCGAACATGATCGACGAATACATTTACCACCCCGAGCACGGCCTCGAGACCTCGGAAATTCTTTCCCCGTGGACCCGTGAGGGCCTCGACTGGTCCAAAACCAAGCTGCAGCTCATAGGCCAATACCTGAGACGAGCTGCCAAGCGCCGAATGTCGCCACCCTGGTCCCTGCCAATTGAGGTTTTTGGGATGCTGCTTCATCCTTACAGGCGCACATCTCGTAGGTATCGCGGTCTTGGGTATCAGGCACCAGAGCTAGACCTCAAGCACCTGCGGTTCTTCCTGAAGGCCCTTGTTCACAAGATTTATCGCACCAGCCAGCCCCCTGCTGTATGGAGCTTGTCTATGGGGGTTGCGACTACCTGGAAGCGTGTCATCCATGTGTTATGCCCCTTTGGCAAAGCCTTTATCGCTACCAGTCTGGACCCAGCCGAGCAAATCAATGAACCTGAGTTTGCGCACGGGTGTGTACCCCGACGGCGGCGTGAGACAGCCACGATGATTCAACAGTCGGTCGGCTGGCGATTGCGACGCCTGGGAAACAGGCACATCACGGATCACAAGGACATGTCGAATGCGTTTGGTAGTAGTTCCAGGCAGGCTATTCTTGGGGCCAACCAGAGCATCATGAAAGACGGGGAGGGGCGATTCGGAGCACAGAGACTGCACCTTTCGACTGTCTGTTTCGTAAGCACGAACGTGATTTTCTTCGCAAAGCCGACGGCGGGGGCACTGCAAGGAGACCCATGGGCCGTGAAGGTTTTGATTCGGGACATCGGCACTGTTTTCCAACGGGCCCAGGAGGATTTCCAGGAGTCGGGGGAGCTCACGGCTAAGTGGTGCACGGCGGTCATCCCGAATGACCAGGAGGACCAGGAGGATATCACCCTCGACCTCTCTTCCCACGCGCATGTCGATGACGCGGCCAAAAAAATAGTGGTTATGGGACCTGGGAGGTTAGAAGAAGCACTCAGCAAGCAATCACTGGCGTATGATAGTATCCTCGCGGGCCGATTACAGCAGCATAATTATCAGCTCAACACATGCAAAAATGAAACAGTACTCGCCCTGTTTGGAGAAGGTTCTCAACTGTGTCGTAGGCGTGGTCGTGAAGGGGCTGTGCGGCTAGCTGGTACACCGAATGATTACGTTAAATATTTAGGGGGTCTTGTTCGAGGAGATGGCACCTTCAACTCGGAGCTAGGTAGTAGATTATATGCCATCGACGCTGGATTTCACAGCATGGGGCGCTTCTGGTACCAGGCGAGGGTCCCCTTTGTAGAACGACGAGCGGTCTTTCTCAGCAGAGTATTGGGGTCGGCCATGTCTGGGGTTGAAGCATTCCTACCCACGGATGACCAAATTTCAAAATTACAAAGTAGGGTCATCATGCACGCCCGTAGGGCCATGAGGGGTCTCGCTACTAAGGAGGTCAACGGCCACAAGGTATCGATTAGTAACGCTGAGGTGCGCAGGTACTGGCAGATGGCACCACTCGAAATTGAACTCCGAGCCAGGCGCATCAAGTGGTACCAAAGATGGGTGCGCCACCCAGACCGACACCTGTCTGAATGGGCTGCGCTCTTTGGCACAATGCAGATAGAGCAAGAGCACGGATTGCAGATTGTTGGTTCGGACTCACAGCTTACTTCAGCGGCGTGTCCTTGGGCCAAACGGGCAACGCAGGATATTATCTCACTCGCTGACCTCGGCGACGAAGAGCATGAACATTTAGCAGACTTCAATGCTAGCCCCTTGCAGTTGTTCCAGGATCCGACCCTAGTTGAGTGGTTTTCTGGCTATGACACGAAGAAGATACGAGCACATTGGTTAAGTGTAGATATCCCACCCCCTGAGTTCCACTTGCCTGAGGACCGCCGCCCCCCCGATCCTGGAGGCGTCGAACCCCTGCTGTAGTGCCCTGCCTCAGGTTGTCCACGACGATTTCACACAAACCGACAACTACTTGTGCATATACACAGGCACCATGCATTTAAATCCATCCTGGGCCTCACTGTCACGTCCAATGTCTGCTTTGTCTGCGAGAGCGCATTTGGAAGTCGCAACTCCGTGTACAAACACTTGATTTCCTCTTACGAGACAGGGATCTGCGTGACAAACCGAAGTACGACATTTCGAGCTCTAGCCAAACAGAACAAGCTTGAATGCCCGCTATGTATGGCCCAAGCATCGGACTCTGCAGGTCTGCGTGCACATCTTCGCGCCCATTTTCGCCACCTCCCCGCGCTGGACCATGCCGGAAGGAGCCCAGCCAGCAGCGGCGTCTACGCAGCAGGAGGTGGAGCTGGAGCGCCCAGCGTGGATGCTTGCAGGAATTGGAGGCAAGCGCAAGGAGGACGACGGCAGCCAGAGCCAGCAGGGCAAGCGCCCCAGACTGGCGCGCCAGATCGAGAAGAACAGCAACGAGCACAAGATGGGCCGCTTCATGGCGCTGATGGCCATACTGACCAAGCTCAGTCTCTCGAACGCCAGAGAGCTCGCAGAGTGCTTTCTGCTTCCAGAAAGCGCACCGCTCATCAAGCAGATGCAAGAGTCGGGCAAGGCCTACGCCAAGGACTGCAAGGAGAAGGGGAAGGACCACGGGAACGGCCCGCCGTGGCCGCACGTCTTCCTCGGCCTCCTCCACCACTTCATCACGCAGGACGGGATGGACCCCATGGCATTCAAGGTGATGAAGACATACTGGAAGTACGTGACGAAGCTTCCCAAGGAGGAGGCACTGACCCACCTCCAAGAACAGATTCGGTTTCTCAGGGTGAAGGCGTACTGGTACGATCGCAAGAAAGGAGACAAACCGACCAGGTTCAAACTTCAGTTCATGATGAGCCCCAATGCGCAGGCCAACCCGATCAAGGACGGCGACTCGCAGGAGACCATCCTCCCCCTGCACCAGGCGATGTGCAGGGCCATCCAGCACGAGGGGGGGGAGTACCGCGCGGGCGGAGCACCTCGCGGAGCGCTGGAGCGCGAGGCGGAGCGGCTGATGAAGCAGCTCGGACTGCAGGACGACAGGACGGCGGAGGAGAAGAAGGTGGGATCCTACAGCGACAAAGAGTTTTGAGCTTGCCGCCCCTCAAGCTCATCGAAGTCAACGGCTCTGAAAGGATGGCCGAAATGGTTTATAGTGGCAGGCTCTTCGGCAGTGCATTATTCAGATTGCAGCAGAAATACTCACATCCCATTCTAAGATATTCCAACGGGCAGCGAAGCATCTTGCTGCACCAGGGCGACACGGAGGACCCTCCCTTCTCTATTTCAATGAATGAATTCTATCAGCGTAGCATGCAGGTCCGCAGTATGCAGGTGAATGTGCAGACTGTTCCACTTCAGCCAACCCCCAGTGTCTCCAGCAGGTTCTTGCATCCCAACCCTGACGGCTGACGACCAGCGGTTCGTTATTGGGCCCTGCTTCCACCTCCAGATGTACATTGAAGATTGAGTTGCAAGTGAGCGGCGTTGCGACCTTGCTCGCTTCCCCCTTCCCTGTCCCCGCCCTCTGCTTCTTTGCCCCGCCCCCTCTTTTCAGGAAGGATGGTGCCGCGGGCGGGCAGCTTGGTCTCCCCTGATAGCTGTCCCGCTGTCGGCCAGTGAAGGCCGTCCTTCAGCGGTAGCCGCTGGTAGGCGATTGCATCGCAGCCGAGAGCCTTTCGATGTCGTGCTGGCCCCCGCTCCTTTGTTCGTTCTCCTCCTCGCGGCCCTCGGCCCTTCGGCTTGCCCTCGGTCCTCCGTCGGTCCTGCCTGGGGTCCCCTGGCCCGCTCGCCGCTCTCGCTTCGTCGGTGGCCCCTCGTGAATCCCACTTTGTGGGCTTTTGTAAGCAGGCGCCTCACAAGCATCAGCTTCAGCTGGCACAGACTATGGCTCGCAACGGTTCTTGTCTTATCTTGTCCTCCTCCTCCTCCTCCTCCTCCTCCTCCTCCTCCTCCTCCTCCTCCTCCTCCTCCTCCTCCTCCATTGGCCGTGGTCATGGTGCGTCCCCCCTCGATCGCCAGACAGTCCGGCCATGACCCTGTCGGCAAAGTCGGCCCCGGTGTAGGCCATCGAGAGGGTGGCGGAGCCGCCGCCTGCCTTGGCCTTCACGACCTCGGCGGGGCGACGGGGGGGGCAGAGGATTTGGACGCCCGAAATGGGCACGGAAAGAATGGGTACAATGCCCAACAACAAGTGTTGTCCCAAACCATCAGCGGCCGCTGTTGGGCAGGCGGCGTTCTGTCTCGAGTGGACACAGGCCGCGGCGGCGTGGACAGCGAGTCCTGTTCAAAATGAGCAGGATCCGCTGTTGGGCATTGTACACATTCTTTCGGCGGTGGACAAACCTCCCTTCAGCAAGCCTCCCCTTGGCGAAAACGGCCTGGGACCGAAACTGACGGACCCGGACCCGCAAAAACGACGGCCGCGGCGCCCCCTCGCGAACCGAAAACGGCCAATTCCTTAAATCGACGCGTCAGGGTAGGAGGTCTGTCCACCCCCGATTCTTTCCGTGCCCGTTTCGTTCGTGCAGAGAGGAGCACAGGGCGGGCAGGGAGGCCCAGGGAGGAGCGGAGGCCGAGGAGGGCAGAGCCAGGCCGACCGCACGCTGCGCTGGCCCCGCCGTGGTTCGCGCTCCGCGGGGCCACCAAGTCTCGGGGATGGACAGACCTTCCTCTAGCAAAACGCGGCTTAGCGAACACGACCTCGGGCCCACACCTGGCGGGCGCGAGCATGGAAAAGAACGGCCGCGGCGCCCTCTCGAGAACCGAGAACGGAGAATTCCTTACTCGACGTGTCAGGGTAGCAGGTCTGTCCACCCACGAGTCTTCCCGTGCCCATGTCGCTCGTGCAGAGAGGAGCACGGGGCGGGCAGGGGAGGCCCGGGGAGGAGCGGAAGGCCGAGGAGGGAAGAGCCGGGCCGACCGCACGCTGCGCGGGCCCCCCGCCGCGGTTCGCGCTCCGCGGAAGCGGAAGCGGAAGCGGAAACGCACCCCAAACAGTCTGAGACTGGCCCCAATTCAGGGGGGGGCGGTACGCTACGTGCAGGCAGGCGGGCCCGCCTACGGCAGCTGGCAAAACAAGTAAATATCAGACATGTGGCGCTCCGCGGGGCCGCCAAAGTCTCGGGGATGGACAGACCTCCCTTTCGTAAAGCGTTTTTTTTATTCGCGGGTCGAGAGCACACCTCTTCTGGTCGAAGCTAAGCGGGCCGCGCGAAGCTTGAATTAACAACGAGAGGGGGGGAAGGGAAGGAGCGCAGCCTCACACCCTTTAGCAAGACGTGGCTTAGCGAAAACGACCTCGGGCCCAGACCTGGCGGGCGCAAGCCTGGAAAACAACGGCCGCGGCGCCCTCTCGAGAACCGAACACGGACAATTCACTGAATCGACGCGTCAGGGCAGGAGGTCTGTCCACCCCCGAGAGTCCTGGCGAGGTGCACAGCGCTCGCGCCGCCGAGGAGCGCTGCCCGCTCGCAGATCCTGCGCAAGAGATGCGCCTCCCGAGGCGGGACCCCTCGAGGCTCACGCGCTCATTCGCGCCCCCGAGGCCACGAGCCCTCGGGGAGTGCGCCGTGCTCGCGCTCTCGAGGCCACAGTCCTTCAGAAGTGGCCCCCGCTCGGAGTTCCGACGCTGCTCCGCCCATGCTTTCCCACATGCTCTGGGGAGTCGACGACTGATTGTGTCCGTGTACTTTTTCTCCTCTCCCGAGACTTCTCTTCTTCGGATGTGTGGAGCCTGAGGCTCCAAGACCCTGGTGACAGCAGGTCTAGCCCACCCTGCCCCCCCTGGGTGCCCGTCCCTCCGCCCCCGGCAGGGCGGCGCAGCGCCGAGGGAGGGAGGGGAGCAGGGAGGAGGAGGAGGAGGAGGAGCAGGGAGGGGGAGGAGGAGGAGGAGGAGGAGGAGGAG